>WOGR01003247.1:0-18546 GCA_015342045.1 Leptinotarsa lineolata
AACAGATATTGGAAAATGAACTATGTGATTTATTTTCTGTTAAACTTAATATGCATTTAAATACGCTTCAAAATGAAATCAAAGTATATTATGGTAACATTTGAAGAGAAATTCAAATCTGTCTGAACTAGTTGCATTTTGTATCAATTTATTTTTAATTATGTTATGTAAATATGTTCTCCTTTTAATAAATATATAATGCGTGAATATAGATTCGGTTTACCGAACGATATTCAAGCAAATCAAATGCATTTTGAGCATAGGTACCTACATGTATTTTGATAATTTTGTGTAAATAATCTATATGATAAACAATTATGGTATCTACCTTGTCAAATATATCAATAAGTATATTTTTATAATGTTTCTACGACCCATAATATTTCCAGGCAATTTAGGATCGAAGAGGTGAATCAAGGGTTATACTTTGGATAATGAATATTGAAGTTTTTTTTAACTACTTTCAGCTTTTACCTCTAACCTCCAGTTTCTCCAACTTCATCTCAAACATATGTAGAATTCTAAACGTTTTGAATAGGAAAACGAATTGCACACCAGTTCAAATTTTGAGTTATTTTCCCTCCAATGATATCACAAATGTGGCGCCCAAAATCTTTGAAATTTCGTAACCCCCTATATACGAACCCTGAAGGTGCCTATTCTACGTCAAATCTTTACTTTTGTCTCAGTAGGGTATGATCCACAGTGAATTCTTTGAGAAATCCATTTCTTCCTAGTTCAACTATTCTATCTACATGGGATTCAAAGATTTTCAAATCATTTTCAGAAAATATGAAAGCTTGTTGAATACTGCGCTGAAGTTTGTACAATTTCACTTTTGACTTTTGCTTGGTATTTTGTGTAAATGACTGAGCACCATCACTAAAAATAATTGTTATATTTAGGAGCATAATTAATATTTTGAGTGAATTATTTACCAGATTTCATTGCAATACATTATTCTAAATAAACTTGTGAAATTATCAGTTCTTGAAATCAACGTTTCTTCAGCCTGGTCTTGGAAATATTTTATGTGTTGAAACAACAAAAAGTAAAAACTTTTCTTGTTCAGTTTCTTTCCATTTGTACTAGTTAAAAAATGTATATTTACAGAGTGGTCTCAATATGAGTTACAAATTCATCCCAGACTTCAGGAAGTTTTTAACCATTTTCCAATATCAGGGCACACTGTTGTTTCGATCTGCTACAGATATCATAAGTGGTAGTGAACTGGGTGCAACGTTATAAGACATTCTATCCTGAGAAGAACAACCCTGAGTAGTTAGGTAGGTCTAAAGTGAGTGGACCACTAGGGTTTATTATGGCTCACACCTATTTAAACTCGGCCAAATAAATACAGCTTCCAAGGTTGATAGACCTTGATATATTTACCCAAAACTAGTGAGGAACTGATCGGCGGTAAATCTGCGACTACCTTTTTCAGGTGGTAGGCAACACAAATGTGTGACTTAGAAATGTCTCCTGTGGTGCATTTCAGGAAGACATCCTCCCATGGCTGTAGGGTACTAACTGCGCACACCAGTCAGAAGTCGTTCTCCTGATCTCTGGGAACCTCTAGCTATCAAAGCAAAAATGTGCAGCTCTGGAATCGTACCTGTGGACCATCTTCTGAAAATTTCTCTACGGCAACCATAATGGCATACTAAATATTTTACTTCATTCGTTGATATTGAGGTTGTCAGATATTCAAGGTGCAAAATTTTCATTCTAATCAACGCAGCATCATCAAGTCAGTTATACCTCACGATACATTTGATACAGATAAGCAGGGATTTTTCGCCTGTGATATTGGGATCATCGCTTGAACGTAAGCATCTGCTGACCTGCTCAGAAGGAGTTTGTTTCCATTCCTGATGTAGATAATTCTTTTACTGCTCAAAAATTTGATGCACGGCAGACTCATAAGATGTTCTACTTTTCAGGAGGCGATAAGTCGCTTCCAGGTCGCACCACCTAGCCTTCTAGGTTTTTTAACAAGATCCAGAGTTGAAGAATTGAAAAGATCTTGCTCTGGATCCGATGTTAGAGAAAAACAGTAGAGGTCATTTAGTCGAATTCCGAAGGACTCTTACTTCCATGGGTGACATTTCACCCGACAGGGAAATTCAATACGACCGGTTTCGGTAAATTAAACCAATAAACCAAGTATACAATGATATGGTTAATGTCCGTTTGGTACCTGCAATAGGTACCTGAAATAACAAAAATGTTACGTGAATCATCAATATCTCATCTGAGATACCAGAACAATCATAACATATCAAAATTACTGACTATTGATCCAAAAACACTGCTTTTGATATGTTATGATTGTTCTGGTATCTTAAATGAAGTATTAATAATTCAGTAATTTCAGTTACCTATTACATGTACCTGAAGGATATTGAACACCATATCATTATATATTTAAGTATTTGTTTGTTGATCTGCGTCAGTTTACTTGAGGATGGTTTAATAAACCGAAACCGGTCGTATCAAAATCTGAGTAGAAATTAGACAAAATTTATTTTCCCTATCCTATATTCAATATGAATATCTATAAAATAAATAGGTCATCAATTGAACAAGTTATACTATTTGTATTCAAGCGGTACGGCACCCCACATATCTCAAAATATCAACTCTTCATTTGGCACTATCGCAATCCTCTTAGATATCCAAAAAGCATTCATCAAGGTCTGGCATGCAGGCCTGATCTGGAAACTCATCCAAATTCGCCTTCCACACCACTTCATTACACTAGTGGCCTCCTACCTATCGAACCGACAAATCCGCGTCAAAGTCAGCGATGCCCTATCCTCTCCAATCTCACCAAAACCGGTGTCCCTCAGGGCTCAGTCCTCGACTCCTCCCTATTTCTAATATACGTTAACGATGGCACCACGACCCAAAAAATCCTCCAGTACGCTGATGATACAACCCTTTACTCCTCCTCAACACTCAAAGCTTACAAACTATGATCGACCACTTCGCGCAATGACGCAAAAAGTGGCGAATCAAAATTAATCCTACCAAAATCCAAACCATGCTCTTTAGACATACCAATACCTCTACACACCCAAACTAAGTCCTGACAACTTGAACTTCAGACTATTAGGGGAGAACCTCATACTCCAAGACTCGGTGACTTACTTGGGAGTCATTTTCACGAGGATCCTTAACTGGGTAACCGACCTAAGAGAAACTCTGGACAGAGTCCGAAGAAGAGCAAATGTACTAAAAGCACTGACACCCTTCTACACACCTGGATTATAAAGCCACGATCTACTGTAAGCCCGAGACAATCCCACCGCATCCTAACTACCGAGAGAAGAATCCTACGTAACATACACAACCTCCCATACCGTTACCCATCTCGAAACTTAGGACCAGGAACTCCAAGGATGCCAACAGAACGATGAACAGCAACAAGACCGCTGCAATCAATACGCTGATACACCATGTACACCCCGTAAAGGCCCCAGAAGGATACCTAGGAAGAAGCTCTCGTTTCCTCCAGCCGGACTCCTGGGAGCAATGGAAAACCAGTCGGAGCAGATCCAAGACATCCTGGAGGAATACCCACTGGGTATCAGATAGTGGACAACTACACCTTGGAAGGAACTGAGATCACACAGAAACCACCCCCAGCCTAAATACTCGAACCTGAAGAAAAACCGACTACTGCAACTGACCCGGACTACCCTAACGGAATAACGAACAATTGAATCAAAACGCAAGATATTCAAGATACACACCAACTCCAACCCTGAATAAGCATAAGCCTATAGCAGCCCCCTTCATAATTTCAACTCAACCTAAATATGTAATTTCCCAAAACTAAATGAACGTTTTTGACTCAACTGGTCAAGCGGTACTGCACAAAATCCTAGATCAGCCAGGCTGAAACTATTCATAAGATACGGAAAGATGCCAAACTTTTCTGTGACGTTCTGAAATCATTGTCACTAATAGCTCTAATGTTTCACATTATAAGTTTAGATCTTAAAAAAATTCAGAACCGTGATTATCAAAGTACCGTGGAAGCTCTGAAAATGATATATAAACAACACTATCAAATCAATTATTACAAAATCAAATCAGGAGCCATAACAATTGCAGAAGACATGGGTCAGATAACAAAAGACTATTCCTAAGCCTCAAAAAGAATGTTCAGAATAGATTGGAGTGCAGAAGGATTGAAGGACACAGAGATTTTGCAAGTTCTGAGGTTAGAGCGATGTCTAACAAAAAAACTGTATTGATAGGTGAGGCTGCGAAAATTCCTTCTTGAACAATCAAGAAGAATGGAGGGGGTAACACAAAAGCCTCGTGTTAGAGAAGGTATCCTTTCCCCGCAGAAGTGATCCACTTAATGAAAGCCTATGTTTTTATATTGTTATAGATTTTTTTTTGAAAATTTTTTTTATTTGATCAGTCATTATTGACAAATAATACACATTTGGTTTCTTTGGCATCGGCGATAACAATACAATTTTTCCATTCTGTAGGGAAATACATTTGCAGTAAATGATATGCTGCAAATGATACTTCGTAATTGAAAAACATATTTGAACCATTTCCATATATAAATAGTCTGAACCTTCAGCATTAGATTTGACATAATTCATTTTTTCTGT
The DNA here is from genome assembly GCA_015342045.1 of Leptinotarsa lineolata. Classification (NCBI taxonomy): domain Eukaryota; kingdom Metazoa; phylum Arthropoda; class Insecta; order Coleoptera; family Chrysomelidae; genus Leptinotarsa; species Leptinotarsa lineolata. Next base: position 4,641 of record WOGR01003247.1, read on the forward strand.
TGAAGTATCTTAGTTTACTAAATGAATGTCAAATGCATTTTTGCGACATTCACATTGAAAATCTGTGTTTTTTTCTTACTATCTTCACAATTTTTACGAACACTATGAATTGGGGGTATCATCGTTATTTTTTGGCCATATTAAGCTCATGAAGTTCATTCACTATATTTTGTAATTTTTTTCTTGTTACTAATAATTATAATAATCTTCACTTCTCAGTTGTATGTAATAACCATAATGAGCATTTATTTTTATTTGCTTGTAATATCTCGTTTCAGCTTTATTTTTGAATTTTATCATGAATTTTGGATTAACCAAAGTGCAGAAGTTTTAATAAATTTCATATAGTTGAGTGGGACATGTTTTTTAAAACTCACTTTGATGATTTCGATGAAATATTTCAACTTCTAATCATCGAATAAATACTTTTTTGTGGCAGATTTGTTTCAGATTTTTTGTTTCTATATCTCTTCGCAAGTCATTAACATTTCTATTTCTCAAATTTATGTTTTAGTTGTTTATAATTTCACGTAAATTCCATTATGGTCAGCAAAATCACAATTATGCATACCAGAGCTTTTACTAGTAACCAGTTCATTATTTACCGCAAGAATTATATTAATTAATGTAGTCCTATATTTCTATCTATTCTTCTAGGTGTTTTAATTCAATCTGATGATTTGAAGAGTCCATGAGAAACTGTAGTATATATCATTATTTTTCGGTTACGCAGAATATAATTCTTTCATTTTTGTTTATCAATAATTTTATCCAAAGTTGCTCAATAGTTTGTGAGAATTTTATAATCTCATATTTTCTTTTTTTTTATATATATACAGGTATATTCAATATTGAGTCTATGTATGGGGATTTCATGAACGATAAGAGATACTACTGAGTATTTAAAATAGTGGTAAAGTTGACTTTTTTCGGATACTGTTGATCGATACCAAAAAAATTACTCTGGCACTTTTGGTTACGAACATATACGGATAAAACCGAAACAATCCAAATAATTTTTTTTGCTGTATCTTCTTTTTTTCGCAGAAATACCAAAAATATATCTAAACTGTGTGACAAAAGTTTTAATTGCCATCAAAATATTTTTATCGAAGAATACAGTTTATATATAGGAAGCCGCTCGATTTGGGCTCACCCAAAATTTTAAAATACGGACTTGTATACAGACTATGAGTATCTGTTTGAGAAAACTGAGCTGAAGTTGACTTCTGTCTGTGAATGGATATATCTTCAATTTGAATCTTACACGATGTTTCTTAGGAATTTGAGTATCATTCAGATAATTCACCAAATTAAACGAACCAGAAAAAATTGATGCATGATCTTATTTATCCAGGATCTTGGTAGCGTAGAATGTGTCGGAATTTTTATAATTGATATGGAATATTCGACTTCTCTCAGGAAATTCTAACGAGTTTTGAATTAGAAGATCAATACCAGCTAATTGAACAACTCGTATTCTTATAACTGATTGACTCCCCACAGAGGTAATCTGTACAATCCATAAGTTTCCCCCTATTTTAGTCATCCATTTTAAAACATTCTCTGTAACAGAAAGACTTAGAGGCAAGTTAAATGATGCCATCGAATTTCCTCTAGATGAATTAGATATGAGCAATTATGCAGCAGACAATGTGACTCCTTGTCGTTATAATCTATATGCACTATCGAATCACAGTGGGTCTACTCATAACGCACATTATACAGCATACTGCAGATATCCCTACACTGGCACGTGGCACGAATACAATGATTTACACGTGTCATCAATTTCACCAAAATCGCTTGTGAGTGGAGATGCATACATCCTTTTTTATGAAAAAGAGGAAGGAAACGAGTTCGTATCTTTGAGCGTTTTGAGATGTTATTTTTGAACTGGTAATTTTAAGGTTATTCTGTTATAATTGGTGTATTATAATAATTTTTATCTGGAAAAGCTCAATGGCTATATTAGATATTTGTGATACATCTCAAGTATCTACTCCGTGTCTTGTTTATTCAAATGAGAGTGTATTGTTGATGTAGTCTTTTTTAATCATCTCATAGAGAGTATGTATTGCTTCCTTTCGATCATCAGAGCCACGATAAAAAAATATACTTCACCTGATGAAATCAAATTACCTAAACTATGAGGAGTATCGTAACCAATTTAATTTCTTGATATTTTACGAATATTGTCGATCAAAAAGTTTGCTATAAAAATACAGGTCCGTATTCAAAATTTGAAAGTTGAGGATGACCCAAGTCAGACGGTAGACACTCTGTATGGAAATACTAGGAACATATTCTGATAGCTGATTGACCAGCATGAAGAAGGTACAGCCAAAACTGAAATTTTGAAATTACGGTTTTTCCGGTATATATGAAATAGCTATTGTCGATTCTTCCTGTATCGTTCAATAGTACCCGGGAATAGGCTACTTTATTACAATTCAACCAAGGACTATCTGCGAAATCTCCATGCATGTACTCGAATTTGGATAGCCATGTATAACAGAGTCGTCCCACCTCCTCTAGTCTCTATATACTTTCTAAAAGTTAAATAGCTATCAAAATAGTTTTCTTGTTTCCAACCGGCATTCTGGAGCTAACGTTGAAATGTTCATATTGATAATAATACTTGTTGAAAAATACATAATAACAGAAAATAAAAAATGGACATCAATATCATATAGGTATACGCAATATTCATATAAAAATATACATAAAATCGAAAATATACATAAAAACAAAATTGTTTGATATCCACACTGTACATGAAACTTAAAATCCAAGCTCTTCGTGGGTGTGGTGATTTATTTCAATCAGAACTCCGTTAAATTTTTTTTTAAAAATATGTAGTGTGCATTATTGATTCATTTAATTTACTGAAAATCTCTGGCCTAAGATAAAACTGACTCCCAAACACAAGTTTTACAATGCTTCTATAACTCTTACTCATGTAAGTCACGGCCATTCAATATTTGATCTAAGTCCCACAATCTGAAATGATATCGCGCAAGCATGTGCGCGATATCAAAGTGAACAAAGCTGGTAGGCTGTGATATGCAGACCGAACTGGTATTCCGATTGAATACAAGATCATTTGTACGCAAGTCACGGCAGATGAAGCAACCCTGTAAACACCCCCGTGAAGTCCGAATAAGCAGCACTCCCCAGCCTAAGCCGTCTTGGTTACTTTGTTGCATCCAGCGCTCATTCTTCCGAGTCGAGATCAAGGTCAACAGTGTGGTGTGCATCACACTGACCTACATAGACAGGGAGGAGCAAGTTGAAAAAGACTATCAAATACAATAAGTAATAAATCTCATCATGAGTGCAGACAGCGCTTGTTCTATTCAATGTCAGTGCAAGGTGAGCCAGTACCTAAATGCATTAGCCGGTCTGTGCGTACGGGTTTGTGTGTTCGTCTATGTACACAAAACTTTGTACCTACAGATAAACACATTTTTTCAAAACCCACCGGCATTATTGTCGTTGTTTAGATGAACTTTGCTAATGAATTTAGAAATCAGGGTAAATTTTCAAAGGCCCAATATTCGAGCATGTTTTTCAAGCAGATATTTCAGCTACAAAATTGAATATATCAAATATTGAAGTGTAAAATTAGAATCTCCCGTATGGAATGACTGAAACGAAAACACTTCTCTACCCATTTCTTTCAAGTTTCGGGAAAACACCGCAGGCTCATGTGCTTTCTGCGTTTTTCCATCTTTTCATGGTACCCATTCATTCCAACAATCTTGTTTCTCGTGCTAGTTTGAATAGGTTCTCAATTGAATCTTTATCATATTTTTCTGTACATAATTTGGGTCGTCCATGAATTGCTTACCCCAAATAAGGTTGTCTTGGTGAGTTCCCAGGTATATTTTCCCTGTAGTCTTCAAGTTTCTTATCAACCAAGTTCCAGATCTGGTCCTGTACCATAGATTTTGGCAACCCACAACAGCTTCTATCATCGATTCCCCTTCTCCTCGACACCTGAATTATTTCTTTCAATCAAGTATTATCTAACATTTTTTGTTCTTATCGACTTCCGCTTTCTTGTGATTAGACATGAAGCTGTTTCCATTGACAGACCTGTCCCTAATCTATCTGTAAAGTAATTTTTATGAAATTTAAATGCAAATGACTTTAAGTCCTTCACCGAGTCCCATCCAATTTTCACAGGTTTCGGCATGAAGGTGGCCCTCAGCCTCCATGTTTCGGGTATTTACCCCAGATCTGAACTTATTTCGAGGATTCCACATAGTTTTTGAAGCAGAAGTTCCACTCTTTTTTGTAGTGCCCATTACTGGATGACTACCATCGGCATAGGCGACTCATATGGTTGAAATGAGTTAACGACTTATTGAAATTTTTCGTTTTCTTTGTCACATAAGCCGATCCTTTATGGACGCCCTCTTAGGATCCTCCAGAACTCTGACCTTGGAAAGTGCATTGCTCTCTCATAGTATTTCATTCTGTTTTTGTGTATACATATTTTTATTCTATTGATGATAATGCCGGAGTTCAACTTTTTACCTAGACTATGGTTATTGATTATATCGTGGTTAATGACTTGAATTTTGATATGATTTTATTAATAGTACACATTTATTTATCATGAAGAAAGTATTACAAATTATGAAACAACAACAAAAATTAGTTGGCGCTCCGGGGCGACTTGATTGATTCCAGTGACGCATTATCTTTTTTAGCTGCAGGAAAACCCCAATGTCCTCTCTTTCATAGAATAAAATGTAGAATGTCTCCAGAGGTTTCAATAGATTCAAGATATCACAAGAATATTTAGTGACACGACTAACATCAAACTTGAACCAGTCCGTTTCGTCTTTGACTAATGCGTGATAATGACCAGATTCAACGCCAGAACCATAGTGAAGAATGACTGCATGAAGATTATAATAGTGGTCTGCTAGATTGAAGTGTTCATCTACGTCGAACCTTTATAAGAGTTTGGTGCTTCCGTCAGAGGTTTAGTCATGTTTGAAGATTATCAATGTTATTATTATATTGATTGGTGCCTCACCTATACGTGTTTCATAATAGTCAGTTAGTTTGGCGCATATTTGGCATTACAGTTGATCATCACCCGTTAAAAGTTCTATTTTTAGATGATTTAACAACAAGCTTTGCACGGACTGGTTATCAGTCATATTAGGAAACACTAGTTGAAGTTTCAAAAAGTCACATAAGTTTGTGCTATCTCATGAACATGTACTACAAAGTGAACTAATGAGGATTTTTCCAGAGAAAGATCTACAAACACAAGACGAGATAGAAGGTACGGAATCACGAGGACTGCAGCTTATATTTGGGGCGCAAGAATGACCTAAGTCCATTGACTGCCCTGAAAAAAAGAAGGTGCCAGACAATGCTGCAGTTCCTGTAGACTTAGAACTTTCGGCTAGATGGGAAGCCGCGACCTTGTCAACGCAGGTGAAGTCCCTTACAGGTATTCCGGATTTCCATGGTGTGAGAGACATACCATCTGGTCGTTAACCATCATCTCGACTGGTACCTAGGGGTTCCAGAATTTGCTGGAACATCCGTTGACCTGGTGATGTTTAGATTTACGCCCTGCATATCTACAACTCAAAACATGCGTACCTTCCTTATCAACTATACTACCACAAACACAAGTATGAGGCATACAAATAGATGAACCCATCCTAAGTCCTACTGCTATTCTAAAAGATTTATCGTCTAATAGTGTTCCAGGAGATGCAACAGGTAAAACATTCAACCAAGCACCCGATTCCTTGATCATTGCTGCTTTAAGACAAGCCTTATCGTATACACTTGTAGATTTCAGAAGTTTATCATTTACAATGTTCAGAAGAGGTCGGTTCCATGTCCTTTGTATTTTCTTTTCTGTAGGAGGAGCAATATCAGTCTTTCATATTGATAAATATAGAAGGAAGGATGGAATCAATAAGATCAGAAACACTATTGACTGACGACAGAAAAGCTGGTATAGGTAAGGAAAAAGTAAAACGTAGCCCTAGTCCGTTAAGGTTTACAGGAAGCAATGCTTGGAGCCATGAACCATTATTAAAATAATTTTTTGTAACATATTCCGCTGCGTTACAGAGCAAATTATCTAATTCGTCAAACTTACTTGACTAAGTGGGGAAACATCTGAGGGCATACATGAGTTTTGGGATCGCCAAACAATTTTACAAAAAAAAACTGCAACGTGTTTCGGAAGTTCTTCAATCTGGTGGTCAGCAGTTTGAGTAATTCACGTTTTCCTCGAAGAATTTCTGAATCTCTAGAAAGAGGAGCACCCAGAAGACTACATTTAGACTTTTCTAAAATTCTTATACCAAGAGCCAATTTCAAAATGATGGATTCGAAAATATTATTTGGAGTTGAAAGAGTAATCAACTCGCATTTATCAAAATTCAGTTAAAGTCCAAGTTATTTTGAATTATCAATGATTTATTCTAAATCATTTGGAACAATGTTTTCATTGCCAGCGATTGAGCCATCTTCCAAATACCAACAATTGAATTTGAATGATAAACTTCTAGTGAGTTCATCGATGGTCAGACAAAAAAGAGCAGGTCCTAAGGAATCATCTTGTTGAACATCTCTCTCAAACAGAATCAGATGTTCACCAAAACTGAAATAGGAAGCTGATTGATAAAACTGACTTTAGAAGGGATATAATCCTGGAAACGAATCTTTAACCTTACGAAGCATGATGTTTCTATCAATTGTGTTGAAGGCATTTTTGAAATCTATTATCAGAAAAAAATTTGATTCGCGATTTGGACGAAGAATGATATATCTACGAGCAGCATGAGTAACAGCTTCACATCCACCTGCAGTACCGAAACCAAACTATAGTGGACGTAACATCGATCCTAGTTTGTCTTTAATCCTCATACAACCAAGTTTAGCTACCAATCGACGATAAAAGGTACCGACTGCAATCGGTCTTACCCCTCCATCCTTTTTTCGAAGAGCACACAGTGAAGCGCCAAAAAGTATAGGACAAATTTCTGGAGAAACCCTACCAGTTCAGATTATTGTGGAACGAATAAGGGAGTTACGTGGACTGTTCAAAAAATAAGGTGAGTGTTCAAATTTCGCGGGCTACGTACATCCGATTAGCGTTTTTTTATGTTGGTACACTCCTCTCGAACATATGTTTACAGTTTCAGCTGTTTAGTATGTTCAGTTTGTTGGTGAGAGGTATAAAAGTCAGGAGAGTTTTGCTTGTTCGGCGATTTTCTGGATCAATGAATTTGAATCAAGTTTTGTGTATAAAATAGAATTAAGTGCTCAAAATCACTTGAAATGTTGGCAGTGGCATACGGTGATTATAATTTGAGCCAGAAAAATGTTTACTAGTGATAAAAGCTTTTCACAGAAGGTCGAGAAGATGTGGATGACATCACTCGCCCTGGACGCCCCAGCACATCAACTACCAATAAAAATGTTGAGAAAAAGAAGAGAATTGTTATGGAGAATCATTGAATCAATATTAGATAATTTGCTGAGGATGTCGGCATATCGGTTGGCTCGCAAATTTCGGACTTGACGCGTGTGGCAGCGAAGTTTCTTACAAAATTGCTGAATTTTGACCAAAAAAACCGTCGCATGAGCATCGTGCAAGAATTGTTGAATGACGTTATTGGCGAACCAGATTTGCTCAAAGGGGTCATAACTGGTGACGAATAATGGGTATATTGAAATGACATCGAAACCAGAGTCCAATCTTTCTATTGGAAGAGCTCAGGAGAGCAGAGACCAAAAAAGTACACCAAGTTCGATCAAATATAAGGTTTTGCTTACTGTTCGATTACCGTGGCGTAGTGCATCAGGAGTTTTCGTCTCATGGTCGTACTGTTGAAAAGGAGTATTATACTGAAGTTATGCGGTGCTTGCGAGAAGCAATACGAAGGAAACGTCCGGTATTGTGGAAAAACAATTCATGGCTTTTGCATCACGTTTATGTACCTGCTCATTCGTCATTACTTGTTCGTGATTGTTTTGCCAAAAACAACACCATATTAATACCTCAGCCACCGTATTCACCAGATTTGCCCCTATGTGACTTGTTCCTAAGATTGAAGAGAACCACGAAAGAACGGCGTTTGGCAACGATTGAGGAGACAAAAACCAAATCGCTGAGAGAGCTCAAGGACATACCAAAAAGTGCATATCAGAACTGCTTCGAAATTGAAAACGCTGGCACAAGTGTATTATATCTAAGAGGAAATACTTCCAAGTAAGAGGGAATACTTCCAAGGGGACAAAATTGATGAATAAATAACTATTTTTTAATTTCATATATCTTATTTTTTTGAACAGACAGCGTGTATGTTGTGTATATTCTAGGTATTTTAAAATTTTTCCCGTTTTACCCGGAAGGACTATTTTTGAAGATATAAGGAAATTTCCGCTTATAAGAATAGTCCAGAATATTCGAGAGTATTGAGAGAGAGAGCATTCAATAACATTCCAGAGCATCCCGGAATATTCTGAAATGTTGGAAATAGTCTGGAAGGGTTGGGTAGATCCTGGAACATCCCAGAACATTGTGGACATATGATGTAGTTGTCCTCCATCCCTCATTCAAGAAGTTCCCGTTTTCACCCAAAGGGCGTGCCGTTGAAGACATTAAGGCGATTGTTGCACCCTCTAGAAATTTCTAGAATAGTTCAGAACATTCTGGAGTGTTAGCGTGCATTTTAGATCATGCCGGAAAATTCTGGAATATTGTGGGATGATCGGGAAGTGTTCCACAACATTTCTAAACATACCAGAACATTCTGGAATGTTCAGCAATGAACTAGAACATCACGGATCATTGTTAAACTTTACAGAACAGTCTCAAATGCTACGGAATGTTCTGGAACATTCTGGTCTATTCGAACACTTTTTATGTATGTGTGGTACTACCTATTGTTGGGGGTATTCAAAGCAATATCTGTCGACCCTTTACAATTCCACATTCATCATTTCCTTCCAACTGCCATTTATTCTCATTTCAAGTCGTTGAGCAAAGATACTAACTGATAATAATGACCTTTGATAAAATTTATTTAAAGAGAAATATGTTTACAACTACCAATTTGAATTTTGACAAAAATGCGACCTCGACCATCAGAATGATTCACTACGTAAAAAGCCTATGCAATCTCCTTCATCACACGCTTGAGTTCATATCAGTTGCACCTCAATTTGGTGAAATCATCTGTATGGGCGATTTCAATGGGGATTTAGCAAATTTTCACAGTTTTACTGTTTGGAAGTTGAATGAATTATTTATGAGTACCAGGTTGAAGCAGATAGTTAACTTTCCTACAAGAATATCTCAGAACACCTCTTCTATTTGAAACCTGATTATTGTTTCAGATCAATGCCAAGTTACAAATTGTAGTTCTCTTTATGTTCCACACATATCTGACATTGATTTGATTTATTTTACCCTTAACCCAAATGGTGAAAGTGAAAGCAATAAAATCATTAGGTACAGATTCAAAAATAATGATGAAGTCAATTCCGTGGTACCATATTTATGGCTTGGATACAATTGACGAAGAAGTAACCTTTTTCAACGAGAACATGAACACCTTACTGGAATTACACGCAACCTCCAAAACATATTTCATTAAATAAAACATAAACCATGGATTACTGGTAATATTAAAATTATGATGAGAGAACGCGATAAACTTGACAAATTCAAACGAACCAAGAACATTCACGATTTTGAAGAATACAAACAGCTTCAAAATTTCACTGATAAATCAGTGGAGAGGGAGAAAAAATCCTATTTGAATTTTCACATAAGCAGGGATACTAATAATGCATGGGACACGTTGAAAAAACTCAACATATATTCTAAGAAAAATAAAACGATATTCCAGATCACCTTTCAGATGTGAATGGCATAAATAATTTTTTCCTAAACTCAATTCCTTCTGCCGGTCCAGGCTCAGACTTTGAACAGTACCACAGTAGTCGACTGTCTGGTACCGATGTAAGTTGTAGTTTTAGCAGAATCGAGAATAACGACATTTTCAATTATTTATCGACAGTAAAGACAACGGCTGCAGGTGCTGATGGTCTCAACGTCAGATTCATCATTTGTCCGTTCATAATTGAATCTATCTCTCGCCTCTTCAATTTCTGCATTGAATATTCAGTATATCTAACTCAGTGGAAATTGGCTAACGTAATTCCATTACCGAAATGTGAGTTTGTCAGTGAGCTCAAAGACCTGAGACCAATCAGCATTTTACCCGTTGTCTCAAAATTATTAGAGAGAGGTATGAAAGACCAACTTGTGGAATTCTTGAAAACGTATAATATTTTGCCGGATACTCAATCTGGATTTAGAAAAGGACACAGCTGTGTGACAGCCCTTCTGAATGTGACATATCGTATCTTCCAGGCAACTGACTCTTAGACTACTCGAAAGCTTTTGATACCATAAACTGAATCATTCTGATCTGAAACATATTCTACGATATATTGGACCTTCAGAGGAATCTGTTGTGTTTTTTGGCAGCTATCTAAGTGGCTATCGAGTTGTATTCAATACTAGGGTTTCTCAAACAAGAGTACTGATATATGGGGTGCCCCTACTATTCCTAATATTTGTCAATGATCTTCCACACCATATGCACTCTCCCAATTCAGTATGCCGATGATATTATTGAACACGAATATCCAAAGTAACTGACTGACGAGTTGAAATAAATTGAATTTTTTTGTAGTCAATAAGTTATGCTTGAACGTCGAAAAAACTGAAACAATTACTTTCACACTAAAAGAGCTTGAGGACAGTCAAAAATCCATGAAATGTTTAATGGTAACGCTCTCTACTAAGCTGTGCAGCATTCTTTACCTGCTTCGTAAAATCACTGAATTTGTTCCCTTTCATGTTTTGAAAGCAGCTTAAATGGGGGTTAATTTCAGTCAAAGCTGTCATACGGATTGGTTTTCTGGGGACTTTCAACTGATTGGGAAAGGGTATTTATTCTTCAAAAAACGGCTATTAGAATCCTGGGCAAAACGGAAAGACATCTGTGGATCTCCATTTAAAAAATTAATACATTAACCATTACGGCCATTACCATTAAACATATTTCAATGTCTCATCTATATCAAAACACAAAATAACACGCCAAAAGTTAATCGCAACCATGAATATTTGACCAGAAATGGCCACAATCTTCTTATGCCACATCGACTGGCAATTACTCATGAAAGCTTTTTTACTGTAGCGATAAGGCTTTTCAACCATCTACCACCAAATATGAGGAAATTACATATGAATAAATCCGTTATAACGTTAGTGAATTTTTTAACTGCGTTTTAATACTTTGACTTTTTAATGTGTCTGTTTTGTACTGTATTTATGTGCTAAACTCTTCACATATAGTCAGTGGGCATACTTGAAGACTGGCTATAAATCAAATCATATAAAGGAACAATTTGTTCAGGCCAGTCCAAANCTCAAACTCCCTACACTGTAGGGAGTGTGCCCGTTCAATGATTGAAAATCGATTCCGGCAGTTGTATCGCCAACAGCATATGCAGGAAATACTTTAGTGAATATTCCTGCACTGACACCTGTCGGATATAATCCAACGCCCTTCGTGGTATTAGCCAGGGTAGTAGTTGTTTTCTGGTGTCAGTCCATTAACATACAGTTTAGGGAGTTTGAGACTGGCCTGAACAAATTGTTCCTTTATATGATTTGTTATATGCTAAATCTATTGTACTGAAAATAAGCAAATAAATTAATTGGTTGATTGAAAACCTTTCAATCCAAAAGAAGTTTTGGCTCTCCATAAAATAGTTTTCTATAGAATCTATACAGGTAGTTTCATTTAAAAAACATAGAAAAAGAGGGTTGAATACTAGAGTAATGATGTGAGTAAATGTGAACAAATATCTGAAAAATATTCCATGAACATTCTATTTTTCAAATTTTGGGGAGAGAGGCTACAGCCTAATAGCCTCCCTTTCCCTTTGGTGTGCCCTTGAGTAGTAAAAATATTCATAAAAAACACGACTCGACTTTCAGGGTAAAAATAATTTTTTGTGAAATTACGTATCTAAGTGTTGAAAAAATCGTCGTGTAGTCTCTTAGAATAAGTAAATTTTATTTACTGACAAAAATCATCCATACAATGCCTCTCAACGTGTTGCTGATGCAGCCATTACTTTTCCGTTGTTTGTTTTGAAATGAGATTTTTGCATGTTCCAGTTATAATTTCATCTTAAAAGGAAATTTTCTGATAAGCATCTCCATTAATGTCAATGTCAAAGGCAAACTGAATTATATAATTCAGATGAATGTGAAATTATGTAACAACAATATTATACGTGTCAGTAGGGTGATATTGAGACACGATTTTTCAAGATGTGCGATTTTTATGGACATGAAAATACGTGCATATTCTCTTCATGCATTTTTTATAGCTGCAAGGCGCATTTTTCAGTATGATGAAATCTCAAATAACGTCCACATTTCATATTATGAATTCGGACAGATATTAGCGGATACGTTTCAAATTAATATTTATCGGTCTGTACTTACTTGATGAAAAAAATGTTTCATTTTTCGTTACTTGGGCCTTCCAATATTTTACAGATTATCATGTCTCTCATGCTTGAGCAGATGCTCAGTCAAAATATCAAAGAAGCTGCATTTCGTTCTTGGATAAAATGAAATTAAGGAAATAAGGTGGAGTTACGATTGAAACACTTCAGCTCATGCTGATGGCAATGCAAAACAATAATCTGTATAATGGATAGTACTACTCTGCCGCCCTGCAGTTTGGGGTGTTAAAATACCTCTGCCGGGTGAACTGTCACCCAAGGACTTAGAAGTCCTTCTAAATGACGTCCTACCTTAATGCGTGTGTATCTGTGCTGGAAAAATGTATAACTCTGAGCCGACTCTGAGTCCTGTCATGACAAGGCTTTCGTAACTAAACGTGGGACCCTTCATGGACCATAAAGCAACCAAAGAATTCGACCCTGAGTCTACAGAGAAAATGTACTTGACTAAACGACTATCCTCCATGTAAGAGCAAGGCTTCACAGTTCTCCACTTCTTGATTTCGTTAATAAACCTAGGAGTCTAGGTCTCCTCAAGAACGGGATATTTGATGAATCTGCCTTATACTAAATTATTGAACAGCAGAAGCATAATTTGCAGGAGACGAAACAAACTCCCCATGAGCAGGCCAGCAAACGCTAATACTCAAACGATGATTCACCAAAACCAGAGGCAAAAAAACCCTGCTTTTTGGATTCTAATGTATCACCACTTGGTCAAGAATAACTGACATATAAATGCCTACTGTCATTGTTGCACTTTGAACACCCGACAACCTCAATAGATTATGACATCCGTAGAGGATATTTCAGGAGATGGTCCTCAGGTACTATTTAAGAGCTGCATATGCTAGGCTAGATGGCTGCAAGTTACCTGAGAGAATCGGGAGAGGGTTTTATCGTTGATGATCGTAGATAGCGCCCTGCAGCCATGGGGGCCCGTCTTTCTGATATGGTCACAGGAGACCTAGGTAATACTCAAGCGACCCGCTACCTGGATAAGTAAATCGCAGACTGACCGCCGATCAGATTCCCAGACTGAAGAAAATGTACCATGGTATGTCAAACTTGAAGGGGCCTAAGTACCAGATCATATACTCTATGCCTGCCGCGCCGCGGACCGCATCAGGCTTACAGCGTTTGGCAGAGTATCACTCTCACCAACTGGCCTGAACCCCCCCATGCCCCCTTCCGGGTTGAGTGCCCTGGTGTAAAAGCTTCGCTTCACGAAATAAATTTCGCAAAGAAAACCTAATGCACCACTCCTTCCACCCCCGCTCCTCCTGGA
>WOGR01003248.1:0-16141 GCA_015342045.1 Leptinotarsa lineolata
TTTGAAGTTCATCAGAGTATATGTACTGTAATCATGCGGAAGTTGATTATAGAACTTACAGGCATTGTACGTGAAGGATCGCTGAAAAATGAAGGTTTTATGTTTGTACATTGCCAGTCCCCCAGAGTTACGAGTGTTATAATCACTCAGATTCCTTATTTTGATTAGTTTTTCATATAAATATGTTATCGTCCTATATTTCAGTAATTTATGAGTCATATTTGATAGATGTAGTTTTCTCATATCTAGCAATTTCAGTTTTCGCATTTCCCGATATTTATGACTTATGTGCTCTTATTCCGAATTCCGAAGGAAAGTCTAACACAAGAGTTCTGTATTTTTTGAAGTGGACTAATGTCAACACTCAGAAGTGTTGGTCCATAGATATAGTCACAGTTAGTCAGTTTCGATAATATGAGGGATTCGCATGTTTTCATGAAAAATTTAATTATAGGCTACAAAATAACAAAATTTTCTGCTGAAGATCCATCCGGAGAGTTAGTTTCTGTACCCACCCACGTAATTATCGATGCAGGTATTGAATCCATCACATAGTTCGTATCCATTTGGATATGACAGAAATTTCCGCAAAGGGGATCCTCAAATAGTGACCAAAACCATGCGATCGATCTGTGTTTGATTTGAAAATAATGGAAACTTCTCAAGCTGTGCTGTTAATGTCTATGTCCCAGGAGAAGAAGACATTCTGTTTCTCCAAGGTTCAAAAATGTGCTGGAAACTAGAGAGTTAGCATGGTATTCTTGTATAAGGGTAGAATAATAACCAGGAATTACTAATCGGCTGTACAAGAATGTTCATAGAGAGGAGACTCAGAAAGTAGTTGTTCAAGGTCCCTGCACATGAGTCGCATGTTGAAATGTAAACGATTGGTGATCTAGGGGTCGAATTACATGGATAGATCCTTATTTACCAAATCTGGTAATCTTTCAATGGAAAAAGTGTGAAAGTTCTCGAATTGCCCTCCAACGAACAGGTGATAGAAATTGTGGTGTCTTGGTTTGTAGACAAGAATACATTTTTTAAGATCTAGAGTGGTTGCAGGTTCGTTGTAATGGATGTATTCAATCGAGAGAAATTGTTGAATGAATGATATACTTTGATTTTGAAATTTTACTCGCTTCTAATGTTCGCTGAGAATTATTCAGTACATCCTCGTGAGTACTCATCACAAAAGTTCTCAACGCCTTGCATGTCAATGAAGAACTCAACACCTACAACTCTTATGTCTCTCCTGATATCAATGTAGGATTTTGAAACATTACCAGTTCTACAGGAAAGTATTCCAACTCCCAATTTCGAATGGAACTTTCAGTATTTTCATACATTTCTTGAATCAGCAGTTTATTTCAAGTACAAGCATCCTATTTGGTGGAAAAGTACCGCGAACACTTGTCTACAGATCTGCTTATCGAATCAATACTTCTTGTATTGATCAATACTTCTTGTATCACCAAAATCTAAGAGAAACAAAAAATTTATTTCGGTAAATCTGAATTGGTTTACACACGGTATTTTCTCAACATGATATAACACACAGGGACGAACATTGTTCACCACATGCAACAGGAACCTTTATAGAGGACGAATATAATTATTTCACTATAATCTATGGAGAAGCCAAAAGAAAATGAATCAGAATTAGATGAGAACATGGTCCAAAAATATTTCTGGTGGGTGTAGGATAGAAAAGTTGTAGCAGTGATTTGAGGTTGAATTTTCGATCAATATATCATAGTCTATATCAAATGCAACACATATTCCGGAAATTTGTCGAAATATGATTTTTTTATGTGATGGGTTTTCTTTAATATGGCAAAAAGCGTCAAGACCGAATCTGTTCCATATCAGAAATCACGGGTAGGACCATATGCAATCGATTGTTTATTTTTTGCATGAGCAATTTATTTCGAAAACAAAAATTCACTGATTCGATAATGGATGGATCTGTTGAAGATTCTTCAAATCATGTGGTGATTAATTACAGAATAATTGCACTCTCAGATGAAAATACTGAACACATTTTTGATAAATGAAAGTCTTTTGTTGAAGAAGTGAGGGTGAATGAAAACACAGATGTGGGCAACGATGGAAAACGTATTTGAATAGGTTCAGAGTCTCAAATGAAAATTTGAACTTTCTTAGGTGAACTGTTGTTCTTTGGTAGCAAGGTAAAAATGAATTCGATGGATAATATTTATTATTTCTTAAAAAATGATCGATAACCTCTGAAATTTTAATTATTTCTAAATAACGCACCTTTCGAAATACTCCAAATAACTTTCATAGCTTTATAATATCATTACACACGAGGTGAACTCAGGAAACTTTCCGTATTACATGAATACACCTATTCCAGCTAAACTTTGAAAATATTATTTCAATTCCTCGGAGGACGATTCGGTCAGAGCTCAAGAGATACACCCAGGAGAAGTCAACCATCTCGGGAGAGTTTTCGCCAAAAACCCAGAAGACTTGTTAAAATATTCCCGTGGGAATTGGCTTCCTTATTGCAAATGATGATTTATAGGTGTCGAAGGGTTCAGGAATTAACAAAAAAGAATGTTTTAGTTGAAATGTTTCCTTACTTGTTTGAATAATTTCGATGATTCAGTATCATTCATGTCAATATTGAAACTCAGAGTATTTTTTGTGAAACGACAATCTTAAACAAATCTGAACATTGTTGGGACCTGTCGTTATCTGAAAAATATTGAGGAGAAATCAACAAATTTTTTTATATTGTACTGAAAGTTGATATTTCCCTTACTTCATTTTCATATCATCAAGCCAAGCATTTTTTGCAACAAAGCTGTATTGAAAAAACATAAAAGTGAGAATGTCGTTGGAACATAAACTTGCCATCAGAATACTCAAATATTTTTCCCTAAAAATGCCTCCATTTGAAAAAAAGGCATTCTAAAGGTTGAAATTGTAGAATAGTCTAATTGAAGAATTGTTTCTACGAAATGGTATTGTGATAGAGCAAATTTGTCTCTTTCAGCATCAAATAGTCGAAAAGTTTTTGTCAAATTCGAATGAAATCATTCTCAAGAAATTTCAGAAGGTGCAAATTGAAGACATGGCTTTTTTAAATCCCAAGAGATATTTTCCTTCGATTTGTTATTCGAAAAAAACTTCTATGAACGATTTACCACACTTTATAAGTGGGCGATATTCCTAAATTCTTCTTGAATTCTCAATGTGAATATCATTGACTGACAATTTACCTGTGTACTCATCAAAACAGTGTTCCGCAAGGATCCGTACTTGGCCGCTTGTTGTCAATCGAAATTTCTTACTTTTGTTAGTGTATGAATATACAAAATATCGGTGTAAAATATGGTACACATTTGTATGAATATTCCATAACAGATTATGTTTTTAGGGTTTCTATAAAGTAAATGGTTACTTTAAAAAAATCTGTTCGATATTTCATCAGCTCCTAAAATGAATTCCAGTTCCAGAACTGTATATTGAGTATCAGAAGATGAGGTGACATTATAATAAAACCGGCAAATATGAGTCTTGAAGAAATATTGCTACCGGTATTGAACGGACACTAAAATTAAGGTTGTGATATGTGGCTGAGTGGATTTGTAAGAGAATCAATTATTTGTTTTTGAATACCATGAATCATTTTTAAGTAATTGAGGTCGAATAAGATTGAGGCGATTAAAGATGAGATTCCTTATGGAAATTAATGAGCTCCATCAACTAAGCAGAACTGTTAACTACACAGTATTGATTCCCTGTCACAACTTAAAAAATTACATATTTAGAGATCATTGAAGAATCAATCATTTTACAAAATCCATGTTGTTTGCCTAAACGTCGAAAAATGTTCCTTTTCAAATCGTTCCTCTAATTCATTGAATACTTGATTTATTCAATTTTTTTTTAAATTTTGAGGCTACCATGAGCTGAAAAATTTGTCAAAAATCAGAGACAGCATCTAGATCATCATCAAATATTACGTATTGGAAATTTTTGGTTATGTGAGAAAAACTCTATCATTTCAAATTTTGTGCACACAATATGGAGTTGATAATTTGGAGAAAAATTCAAGTGTTGATGTTTCATTTGTTGGTCCCAGGATATACAGGGCTATTCAAATTCGTTTCTGTACATGGGTATCTCGTAAACGATAAGAGATAGACTCTCGGTTGGATTGTGGCAAAGTTGCGTATATTTGGGACCTTTCAATGATGTTGAGAAATCGAATATAGTTCTTTTAG
Source organism: Leptinotarsa lineolata (assembly GCA_015342045.1). Lineage (NCBI taxonomy): Eukaryota > Metazoa > Arthropoda > Insecta > Coleoptera > Chrysomelidae > Leptinotarsa > Leptinotarsa lineolata. Next base: position 4,257 of record WOGR01003248.1, read on the forward strand.
TTTTGGAGATATACAGGAAAAACAAAAAAATCCTAAATTATTTTTTTGCCTGTATCTTCTTTATTCGCACACATATTGAAAATCTGTTCACATGTTGCTATTGGCACTTCATGTGGGCTATCAAAATATATCCATGAATCTTTTATATAGCGTGTCATCTGAATTGGGCCACATCCAACTTTGAATTTTCAAACACGGACCTGTATTTTTTTGTTGTGGTTTTTGGATCGTCGACGTTCACTTCATACTTAGAAATTAAATTAAATTTTATATTTCGGGACATTTCGGTAATATTTTATTATAATTGGGTGAATTATTCCCTTTTAAATTACGGCCCTGTAAATTGCTTGACTGAGTAAAATAAAAACACAATAGCCACTTTCGCGTCTCCTTATATACCGTGAAGTTTTTCGAGAGTTTTGTTTCATTTATAGGTACCTAGTCAGATGACACCCTGTATAAAAGATTCATGGATATATTCTGATAGCCCACATCAAGTGCCAATAGCAAAATGTGGACAGATTTTCTGAATGTCTGCGAATAAAGAAGATACAGGCAAAAAAATAATTTGGGATTTTTTGTTTTTCCTGTATATCTCCAAAACCAAAAGAACTATGTTTGATCATTGAATAGGTCCCTGAAATACGCAACTTTGCGACAATTTAAGCAAGACTCTATCTTCTATCGTTTACGAGATATCCATGTACAGAAACGAATTTGAATAGCCCTGTATATAGTTCAACTGTGCATTTTTCAGTGAAGAACGATTGAGCAGATTTTATATATGAACATCTCATTTGAAACATCGAAAAATATGCTATCATCTGAATTTCTACACTACAGATTATTTTGTGAAACTTTTGACTAAGAAGAAAATCAATTCCACATCCTTTTTGAAAAGTCAACATTTTGAGATCTTGGAGTTTACAAATCCACAAAGTACTATAAACTTACCCCAAGAAAGTTACATGAGAAGAGACATCATTGATTTTCCATTGAACAAAAAAAATTGAACAAGAAAATCATTCATATATCAATTATCCAATGTAAATTGTTTTAAAATTATTTTCATTACACCCCTTGAAGTAGAAAAATATGCATGTTATATGTTGGTAATTCAGTCCATTATCTTATCTTTAAATGAACAAACGAGTAAAGCATGTCTCATCAGAAATATGCATAAATATTTTCACCCTTTCTTTCCCCATTTCTCGCTATGTTCCCTGAGGGGAATTGATAAATTTCACGCATAAATTAAAATATACAAAACAGAGGACGTTTCATTAGAATTTTGAGATAATAAGATACGCCCATTATGATAAGAAATGCAATTAAATCCCCCGGGAATTTCACGAAGTTTTCACACTAATAGACCCAACATTTATGCAAATATATACGAGGTGGATGGAAAATACAAAGATTTGGCTCCCACAACTAGTTTATTTTTTAGGTTCCAAATCATACTCAGATACTGCAGCCAACTCTGAGGGTGTAATATGTGTGCAGAATGAGATAATTCGAAGTTGCAATCAGTTCGAGAAGATAATATTTTGTAAGTCAAAGAATTGACGAAGGATTCAAGTATTACGTAAGCAGTAAAGGGAGTTAGAGAGATTTTTGCTTCGTTAATTTTTGATGACATGACTGGAGGTTTGGATGATGGCTATGTCAGGAATATTCAGGAATATGATCATTCCTGATTTTTTTGCAAGATTTGGTTTCACTTCCACAACATATATCAATTTTTAGGTGTGCCTATATAAGGAAGAAAGAAAGAAAAATAGCGATTTATTACAAAATGAACTCTTCACAACTCTCATATAAACATCGAATCACTCCAAAGAAAAAATACTTTCGAAACAACTACTTCCTTATTAACACTGAATTATTTTATAATATTGCTAGAAGAATTCTTCCAAGAATATTTTATATGCCCTCAAGGGTCTTACACAAATGAAAAACTTAGATAACTTCAATTAGAAGTTTCAAATAAAAAAATTTCAAAATTCGTGATATAGACATATCTTTCCCCTGTATGTAAAAGCAAAATGGAATAAATTCGTTATTTCGGTTACTGTACATATAAAAAAATCCCCAAACACTTTAAATTTGAATTATAATTTGACATTCTTCAACGTAAAACTTCCACCCCTACCTTCAACCCCGTTCGAATGAATGGTCTCTTCATTCTCTATTCAAAAATGTTATCACTTTCGAGTTTACTGCAATAATCAAGATGAAATAAATTAAGATCGTGTGGTTACCGAAATTCGATAAAATACACTCAAAAACTTAAATGTTATGCAAAGGGTAATAAAATGCAGAATACGAAAAAGAACTATGGATGTTAACGAATTAGATGTCCAAAATGTTCACCGCAAACGTCTTGGCAACATCCTAATCTCAAATAAAACTGTCTTCTAACATTATTGAACATATAAGGCGTGACGGACCTAATCTCAAGAATTATTCGTTCTTTGAAGTCATTCAAATCTGAAGATTTGGTTTTGTATACATCGCTATTTACATATCTCCATAAAAAGAAATCTAACGATGAAAGATCAGGTGATCGCGCTGGCCATTCAATCGATCCTCGCCTCCCTATCCACCAATTGGGAAATGTTGTATCGAGGTATTGCTGGACATTAACTTGGTAATGTGGTGATGCTCCATCCTGCTGAAAACATATCGTATTCACTGGAACTTAAGGGTTTCCTGGATCAGGATATAAATTTGCTAAACTTGAAATGACATCGTTTTGAAGTATTGCCAATTAATTATCGCCATACAAGTTACCCTCTATGAAAAAGGAACCAATGATATGGTTTCCTACAATCCCTGCCCAAACATTAACCTTTTGAGAGTATTGCGTGTGTTTTTCTCTCATCCAGTGATGATTTTTCATTGACCAGTAGCGGCAATTTTGACAATTAGCATGACCGTTAAGAGAAAAAGTACACTCATCAGAAAACATGTCCATAAAAATAAGTTCTTCCATCAAAATCATCTTCCATGAGCTCCTGAGTAGGTATCATTTTATAGTGATGAATATATATTTACCATCGATGTATGGCTAACACTGAATATAGTGGATGCCTGTCTACTCGATGTATGTGGGTTTTTCTCAAACTCAAGCATCACATCTAATTTGAGTTCATCACCATTGCATTGGAAGCTGCTTTATTCATCTGCTTCACATGACCAAACTCGGGAATCTGCTTTTCTATTTTGCTTATTGGTCCTTGAGAGATAGGCGGTGAATCAGGAAATTTCTCGTGAAATTAGCGAGCTACTTTCTGTTGCGTTCAGGTTTTATCTCCCCAACCAATCATTTGTGAAACAGTTGTTTTATGCATTTCCGTTAATCTTTTCATTTGTCAGACTTGAAGTAAACAAACTTCAAACTCAAATTAAAATACTGACAACTAATATTTCAACATACAAAACAATTTGACATGGCGTTTTAAACTAATGTTGCCACGGAAATTATTTACAGTTGTTTAAAGGATACCATCTTGAAAAAACATTGCTATGGTGGTTTTCATTTCTTTCTTTCTATCAATACTTCAACATGAAATAAGTTTTGAGTATGTTGCAATAAGTTTTGAGTGCATTTTATCGAGTTTCGGTAACCTCAATTGTTGCAATAAACTTGAAAACGACAACATTTTTGAAGAAAGAATGAAGAGAACTTTCAAACGACATATCACAAGCCTATATTTCCTATTCAAAAAATTGAGGGTTGTACCTGTCATTCAACGGAGGTGGGAGGTAGGGGTAGCATTTTTCTGTTGAAGTATGTCGAATTATAATTTGAATTTGACTTGTTTCAGGATATTTATTTTCAAATATATGCAGTGATCGAAATAATGAATTTATTCCATTTGGCTTTTACACATTGTATACTTATTTACAAATTTACTGACCAGTCACTTGATGAAAATTAACGTCAACACCGTAGCTTCATCGGTAGTATCACTATCGATAAGTACCAAATATTATGGATAGGAGAAATATGTTTATGAAATTCACAACTAACGAATTACTAAATGGACAACGTTGAGTTTCTGGTATCGAAATTATTATGTATTGATATTAAAGTAACTGAATCGTAAGAAATATTTTACATATTCAGAAACGTTTTGAAATTTTGCCAACAATTAACAAGGCATGCTTAGAAAAAATGTTTCCTCAGAGTAGTTTACGCGACCAAAATCGCAGGCAAATGCTATTGCGTGCAAAGAAAATCTGTAATATTAGTCGGTATGATGATACTTCGATGGTAACTATCAATGATACCTAAATTTGTTGAATTTGTTTTAAAAACTTTCGAGTAGTTTTTGAGGAGTTTCAAAAGCTTTGGTGAAAAACTTCAAAATTATTTTGAAATGTAAAGAATGAAAAATTGGATCTTCAATATTCGTTTGAATACTGCAAAATTTCATATTTACAAGTAGAACAAGATACAGTCTAGCATAAATTGAATTATGAGTACTCTCTTTTATAACTTTTATAGTACTTTATAAATATCAATAGGTATTTGTGTAATGTTTAATTCACAATCGGAAACACTTTGTCGATGAATTTTTCATGAAAATGTTATGGAATCTACATGTTTATTCGTCATTGAATTGAATTCTGATTATTTTTTTTTCTGTTTGTGATGAATAAACATTATTACTATTATTATTCATTATGAACGTACACTTTTTTTCTATGTGTTGAAACTATCAACTGATGAACAGTTTTTTCAAATTCTTGAAAATATCTTCTATATAGATGCCCAAACTGACACATAATTGTATCAATGGAATGGAATGGAATGTATAATGGAATGAGCATGTATCAGGATAGTGCTTATGGAAGGAAAACTGCCAACTGAAAAGTACCTGTGTACGCTTACTCTGCTTTGAAAGACAGTACGTTTTTTATTTGCACACAAGTAAAGTAATATTCATTACCTATCTATAAATCCAGTTGCATAAACTTCAGTGTATTAACTTGTTATAAGAATAAATTTTCCATATGAGTTCTTTTTATTATGTCGAGAACTTCCAAGCAATGAAAATATGTAGAATATTCAATGAAAGAATCAACGTAAATCATTCCTATTCATGTCTGCATGATCCTGAAACGTAGAATGTCATGTGTCCATTAGGGAGCTCCTTGTCCCGGAAATAACCACTGGTGGGCATGTGACACCCACATTATCCATTTCAATTGGTTCACGACTTCAAGTTGAGGGCAGTCATCCACTTCAAGAGACCCTAGTTTCTCCATTTCCCTTCTACAACAAATAACAACCTTTCTCACAATTCGTACTTCCTTCCTTTTTTCATTTTCCTGGATTCGTGTTGAACCGTTTCTTCTAATCCACAGCAGGAATTTTTTAATTCATTAAAGTATATCTTGCTGTTATTCATGTCTGAGCGTGAGGCAAAACGTAGATTGCATGTCTATAAGTAAACCACTTAGGCAAATGATTTTATCCTGCGTCTTATTTCGCTGTTGAAGAGCGCCACCAACTCATTAGCTGATTACCTGGACAAACACCCCTTGTCTGCGAGCGTTTTCATCGTTTACATAAGATGGCAGTTTAGATGGAAAAACTTTGTCGAACAACGGATAATTGATTTGGTTGGAATGAGTATTAGCTACTTAGGTCTTGCGTGGTGTTGTCTGATTAAAGAAGTTGACATATCATATGTAATCCACTATATGTATAGTCACAATATCTACTACTCGCTACAACCATGTACATTAGACTACTCAATCATCGATGACATGAGGAGAATCAACTCATTCGTGAGATAAGGTCGTGATTTCATGAAAGAATTTAGTGTTTCACCTAATATGTTATCTATATTGGTGCTGAGGCAATGAGACAAGCATCTTAATACGAAACATCGGATGTCCGCCCTTAGGAATGACAACAGTGTTTCATGTACGTGAAATTCCACCCTTTTCATATACTCGTACTATATTGTGTAGCAATCCTGTGACTTAATTCTGAGTCAATTCCACAACAAATGTTTAGAGTACAAACTGAATAGGAAGAAGTGGTTTTTTGTATATTTCAATGTTCACATAAAAGTAGTTGTTTCGGAAGTATTTTTCTTTCGTCTAATTCAATGTTTATACGGAAGTAGTTGTTTCGAGACGGATTTTTCTTTCAATTTGTGTCTGAAAGTAACTTATTTGCATGATCTACATATCTTTGTAGAGTTTATCTTGATATTAATTGCTTTCGTAATCAACGGTATTTATTTTTCAAGTCAACGGTAATCACACTCTAGTTATACATGAGGGTTCTTTCCAAACCGTGATATCCACCTGATTGGTGAAACATTTGTGGAAAAAAAAAACAATTCGATGATGGAAATAACTCACAACAAATCCATCTCTTAGTTTTGTATAAAATATACCAATATATCAAATTATACATTTTCAGCTGAAAATAAAATACAGGATGCTATAAAATTGAATCGTTATAAGAAACACCTTTGCAAAACAGAAATTTAAACAATTATCATGAATAGGAAAAAGGCTTTCCCCTCATAAAATAAATCATAGTTTTCGTGGAACAAAGCAATAGAATATATACAGGCATTGAATATTCTTCATAAATCAGGACTTTCAGATAAAAAAAAATCAGTTACTACTCACAAAACTGTGGTGGCTTCTCATAACTAATATGAAAAATATTCTCGAATTGTGAAAACCTTTGGTTAATTTGTTAAATATGCCTCTTGTTCCATTAGATATTTTCAAAACAAGAGGTTATTAAATAAAATTTGAAATTTTTATCGAATTTCGTGGAGATTTTCACCTTTCTCGAGTTGAATGGAACAAAATAAGAATAATTGCCAAAGAACGCTACTCTGAGACACGAAGTTCCTAGATAGCGTGAGTTCTTATATCAGAAGAGAAGTGTATTTTAATAGCTCTTGACAATAGACCATATTTGGCTCTACATCTGGAAGAAATATGATTTTTCAAATTTTGAAGATGGAGGCAGCCTTTGAAACGTTACAATAATATCCATACATTTTCCTAACTTTTCTTCGATAGGCAAAATTATCAAATATTTGAAATTTACGCAATAACGTATGGAGAAAATTAAAAAATATTCTCTTTCTACACCTGTAGAGAGTTCTCAATTACAATTTTAATTTTTTTCAGATTGTGGAAGGTGAAAATCTTCAGAAAAGTCGACAAAAACTCCGATTTTACCACAAAAATGTATTTTGTTCAATTCATTTTGATAATTGAGATACCGATCATCTTCAAGAGGAAGATTAAACTTCCTCTTGAAGATGATCAATTGGTGATCGAAACACGTGTCGAGTTGTTAAAATAACGGTTTGGCGTTGAAATAAAACTCCATTAAAATTTTGTTGAAAAAATCAGTTGAATAAAGATAATACATGAGAATATTTTTTTGCCACAGTATATTTTTCTTGATTCTGGTGTACTTGAAAAATATTGAATGCTCAATCAGTACTATCTTTATTCGCAGATATTCAACATATCTTTGGAAAAAAAAGTTTTTTCGGAAGTTTCACAGATTTTTTGTATGGAGATGGAGAAGCAAAAAAGAGTTTTTCCCAAAAATTTATTTCTCCCAAAAATATTTCCCTTTAGATTCAGACGAAATACCTATAGCTGGAATTGAACCAATGAACCATCTTGACTTGCGTGTGTTTTTTTCTCCAAAAGTTCAAGAAAGTGCAAATGAGGTATTGAAGACAAGTGTTTTCGACCCATAGGCGGCGAGAGAAATCTCGATGGAAACAACCCCTCTTGACGGGGTGGTTTCCTGGTGAATGTCATTCTTCATGGGGCCTCGTGATTACTAGAAATCTCACCCCGTGGCGAGGCCTTTGAGGCGTTATTTGTTTTTGGTGACGAATGTGTTGACCGTCAGCATCTTCTGCAAGACGAGGAAGTTCGTTAGCACGGTCTGTAACTGATCAAAAGCCGTAAAAAGGCCGTCGACCGAGGATCGCTGCTTTGTGTGGGTTTCACGGCCCTCGCGTACGGTACGTCGCTTTTAGTCATATTGGTTCCTAATAGCCTTCTCGGTTGGGCTGGCAGGTCAATAGCCTTTTTGTTCTTTGAATCTTCTGGGCATCCTTGGTAGTTGACTGAATGATCTCCTTTGCAGTTAAATCATCTCATCTAAGATTGTTTTGGCCGCTTGCATTCGGTCATCAGGTAGCGACCGGCACATCTTTAGTACGCGGGGACTGCTTTGCAGTTCCTTTGCGAGTTTCCGAACTTTTGGTAGCGGTAGCATTACCCGATTGTTGTTCGGGGTCTTTGCGGTTCGCTTCTTACTCAGACAGCTAGGACGTCGTATATAGCTTTGTTGTCTCGTAACCAAAATCAGTGCGAGTGGGAGAGGCTTGTTGCGTATTTTCATCCTGGTTATCGATATGGTATCAAAGCCTTTGGCTTTTGGGTCATCTTCGAAATCTTTAGTTTCGAGGAATTCAGGTACTCCTCGAACATCACTCTTAAGGGCTTTTCTTCTTGCATCGTGTTCGTGTGATGCGGGATCTATTCTTTATTCAATATGTTAGTAATTTTTCTATCATCGTCCGGGCCTGCCAGTAAGACTTTTTGTCGTCATTTGTGTTAACCGCCTTTGTGTAGTTCACCTTCTCTCTTGCGGCAATTTCATTGAATTTTGTCCACTTATCCTTCTGTCAGATAGTGATAGGTGAAACTTTCTTTGTTTTTTGAGTTGGGACCTGAGCCGCTATAGGTGTCTTGTCTTCAGTGGTGATATCGATCACCTCCGGTATTTCCATCGCTTCGAAGGTTTGGTTTACGTCATTTGTTGGGGGTTCTGTACTTTCTTTGGTTACCTGAATAGGTTTCCTGATAGTTTCATTGGATTTCTCTGATTTCTTGGCCTGCTTTTTTGAGGTTCTATATGAAACTCTGCATTTGCTGGTCATTTTTTGGATGTAGACGCTTCTTATTTTTGGCTTGAATCTTCATCAGAAAAGCCTATTTCGTCGTTACTATCAACCTCTATATCAATGGGGTCATCGTAGAATTCGAAGCTACCTTTTTCCAGATATTCCTTCCTTTTCCGCGTAAAGTATGCGTGGGTTTGTGCTAATTCTTAGCACGATATGATGTGTATTTCTATCATTTTTGATATCAGTATAACGAAGAACGATGAAGACATTTCAGCACCAGCACAGCAATTTGGATCATGAACTTCCTGTTTTTGTGCTAGTTGTCTTGCAGTGAAGGATGCAAAAAATACAAATTGATTTCTTATCCAGTGGTTGATTTCAAAACTTTGCTTCGCAGCAGACCGCCGTGTGGATCTTTATTTATATTGGATAAGCTATGTTTGAGGTTCCTGATGACTCAGAAAGCATTTTCGTCAAGAGAGATGCCCATGATAAGTGTGTCTTGTGAAGAAATATAAGCTTTTTGCCATACAAATATCGTCCAATATCGATCTCACATTCCAATCTGAATCAATTTTCACCAGAAAAATCAGTTTTTGTCCTGCTAGCACATATCCGCTACGGTTATATCATCTGACAAATACCAATGAAAATTTCATTTAAACCATTCTAAAAACTCTAATGAATTCACAGGGACTTGTTCATTTCCAGAAGTACCTTCCGGCGAGAGGAAATTGAAATGAAATGTAGAAATTGATAAAGCATGTTAAAAATTACGCTAATGGAATGCGAACGTCAATCGGAAAAGGCGCTTTCCCCAGAGATGCATTAGTCACGTTGGAGCGGTATATACAGTTTATCTCTGATATGAAAACTGGCATTTTAATGTAATTTTAACGAGACCGAAAGTTCATTTTTCAAAAAAGTTTCGAAACCATCGGATTGGGCTGATAGATAAATAATTGTGAAAATACTTCTTTCGTTCTCGGGCTTTTCGGAAGCGTTTCGAATCCTCTGTCGATGCATGCAAACTTAGTTTCGATATTCATTTCGATAACCTATGTGAAATATTATTACGAAAGACAAAATATAATTGTATCTAATATAAATTCATTTCAGTGATATAAGTCAACATTTTGACAAATTTTTCGGTAACAAAGCAAAATGAACCGATTATAAATTGAAACGTGCTATGAATCGCACGTGGAAAGATAAGAACTCGAATGAAAAACCCAGGCACAGACGTAACTGTGATGATAGCAATAGTTCGTAGAAATAGTTTTTGTAGAGAAATGTATCTTTTCAAGAGCTGAGGAAATTTTCCGAGAAATTTGCGAATTCAAGGCAAACTAAATGTCCACAAACTTAATTTTGATGCTATATTGAATTTTTGAAGAGATCATTTTTGATTCTATTTAGATCAAAAATTTCACATGAACATAAGTCTTGAAGGTCTCAATTTTTGAAATACAGTGCCTATGAAAACTTATTTTCTGCTTTACAACATGTTTCTTATCAGTGACGTTCAGCTTCGACGCTACTGGCAAAATACGTGATATATCACAGTTTTTTCTCGAAGTGGAAATTTTATTTGAAATTCTCACTTCTTGCTGCGTGAATCTGATCTTATGGTTATTTTTTTTGACGTACAGTTGCTGCTGAGACTCAGATATGATATCAACCGCAGTAGCAGACAAAACGTTTGGTAGCCTTGAATATTGGCTAGTTGAAAACATTCCGTATAACTGTTTTTTGCATCCTGATGTAGGAGGAGAATTGTTGTTTTCAACAGTCTAGATGAGTGCAGGTAAAATACCTAGCATTCATTTTCAGATAAAATAAATACATTAAATTATTGACGAGATATTTATTGTAAAGCGACCTAAAAACTCAGGAGATGGTCTTCACTACAAAATATAACTATGATACTCTTGATATTGAAAATATTCGTTTGAATATTAATGATGAAAGAATTCAAGTTATCTCAAATGTTAAGAACCTTGAATTCCTATTGGATAATGTGTGAACTTCAATAGTGATTTTGATTATACTTATAAAAAAAATTCAAAAAAACTTTTTTTATTCTCACGTATATCTCAACATTTATCAACTGAGTCTAAAATCACTGTGTACAAATCAATCATTCAGTCACATTTCGATTATTGTTTATCCATTGTATATCAGTTTGATCTCAATAAGTTAAGTATGCTCCAGAAGCTTAAAAATCGTGAAATGAGAATAATATTGAGAACAAATCGCCTCACCCCTATATAAGAACAATGTTAATGGCCCTCAGTTGGTTCTCAGTGGAAAACAGACTGTTTTATTTCAAGATGATCTTCATATTCAAAATAATAAACCATTCAGCACCAGATTACTTTCAGAAGTACATAACATTCAATAAAGATATCCATAATTATAACACACGTGACAAAAATAACATTTATGTTCCTAGCACTTCCTATCATAGTACAATGAATTCACTATTTTTCAAAAGTTTCCTGGAATTCAATAAACTACTAGAGTCTGTTAAGTTATCTGATTCACTAATCCAGTTCAAAGTTGACGGAATACATACAAAATAAGAAACTATATTTTCATAAATATAAAATAATATAATAATTTATTTAATATTTTATGTTAATTTGTAAAACTATGTGAAATGGTAAAACTATTCTTCTTTGTTTATATTTGTTTGTTTATTTGCATGTAATTTTCATCATGTTCAGTGCAATTTTTTACTTATTAGTATACTTGACATTTCATTTCGTATGGCTATTTTTATTAATTAACACGCTTATATAAGCTCCGGTTGTATCTATGTATGTAACGGAATCTTTGAGCATAATTTTCAGCAATTTCCAGAAGTCTGATCAATTTGAAACTTTGCATACGTATCAAGGACCGATGACAATGCAATAATTTGATCATAGTTTTCCATTATCCTTATAA
>WOGR01003249.1:0-16139 GCA_015342045.1 Leptinotarsa lineolata
TTGAAGTATTGTTCTCATGCATGGAGCTCCCCTCCTAAGCATACCCTGAAGCTGCTGGATTCTATCCATAAAAGAGCCATACGCCTGATTGGAGACGCAAACATAACTTGCAACCTTGATAGTCTGGAACATCGAAGAAAGGTTGGAGATTTGTCTCTCTTTTATAGATACTTTCACTAGAAGTGTTCAAGTGACTTGGCACATTTAATTCCACCAAGAGCGGTACATATCAGAAATACGTGACGGACTGAAGCTGCTCATCGTTTTGAGGTTCAACTCAGTACACCTCGAACATCACTGTTTAAGAACTCTTTCATTTGGAGAACTTCGTTTACGTGGAATAACCTCCCTGAGAACGTTTTCCAAATGAATTCAATTTCCAGTGATTCAAATCCGATGTGAATCGTCACTTTCGCACAGGCACCGCTCTTAGAGCTCCCTAAAGATTTTCCTGCAGGGCTTGTGTTTTGTCCTTAAAAAAAAATTTCACCCTATTATGGGGTTTAGCATCAGCAGCTCAGAAATTATTTGTTCTGCAGAAAAAATGCCTTAGAACAATATTTAGTGAAAGTCGGAGAGAATCATGTAGACCATTATTTGCCAATCTGAAAATACTTACTCTCTCTTGCCTGTATATTCTAAAAATATCTTGTTACATATTTGAAAACTAAAAGCATCAGCTCTCATAATAGTGATCACAGTTATCCAGAGATTTAACCACTGTCCAAAACATCTCAAAAACCCATCTGTATGTAAGGAGTTACAATCAACTCTCGGAATTAATTGAAAAGAAAACTACTCACTTCAAATTTAGAAAATATCTCAAAATTTTTCTGTTGTCGAAAATGTTTTATCACATCGAAGAATTTTTTCATACCAGCTAATTGAATACATTCACTCAATAATATATTATAATTTACTTGATATCTATTTTTAAATTCACGATTTGTAAGCTGTGAAATGTTTTATATAACTTACTGTAATCTCACAAGCCAATGAATGGAATGAAAATAAAGTAAATATTGGGCCCTAACACCTACAGTTCATATCTCACACTCGCTTTCAGTATAGCTACTAAATGTATGGGTGGTTCATGATTTTTTTTCGGGGCATTTGCCTCCTACTCCATGGTCAATCCAATACTGATGATAATAAAATACTGTGTGTCATATCGAATTTCCATTAGGAGTTTGGGAAGAAGGAGTTATCAAAAAAAGTTTCTTTTAAAACTTTTATGTATCAAAGCGTTCATCGTTTTTGAATTATTCACCAATATACAGGAGATTGAGGCGTAGCGTGGCGTTAGTATTTTCTGACTATTGATAAGTTTTTTGAATATTGATTTCATTTATAAGTAATTTGGAAGAATGAAGCATTCCTTTGGATAATGTCAAAAAACTTGTGTATTCAACCGTCCCCATTTTCAATAAAAGTACAGTTGAAAATTCTGTTTTCATGAGGATATTTTAGAAGAGTTTCTCAAATTTTGAAAAAATAATTTTACCATATTCTGTTTTTCAATACTGGGTGAATAAAAAATTCGAAATATTCTCAGCTGTGATATACAAAATAGTTCTACGAGCGATTACCATGAAGGTAATAATTGCAATAATTTCTCTGAAAATAATCAAATTGACGAAACCCCTTATAAATATGTAGAGAAATTGGTTTATTCACCTGTTAGTATAGTAATAAAAGTTCTCTGAATACGAGTATATTTAGATAACCTTTTTTTAGTATAATTCTACCAGATCGGAAAAACCCAGATAATAATTGAGTATACAAACAAGTACTTGGGTACTTATTGTTTTTACTGTTTTATTCATTTACTGATTATTTCAAAATATAATTATATTTTGTATTCTGTACAACTATCTATCAAGTGAATACAGTTTATATTATTACAATTATTATTATTATTATTATACTCGATCAAAATTTTCTAAAGACAGATTCCTTCTAAAAGGTGATAAAACGTGTCAAAAGTAGAATATTCACAATTTTACAATAATGTGAAGAAGAAGTAATGTTCAGTTTTGTTTTATCTATATCATTTCTCGAATGTTCATATGAACATACTTATCAATTTATTGACTGGACTCTAGTCGATAACAAATACTAAAATTTGTATTTATTCAAAGAAGAATGATGAATAAGTTTTTCAAAACCTATTGCATTATTTTTTATACTCATTTTTGAATATACATCAAAATAATTGTTGTTCATATGGAATATTTTGGTTTGATATGAATAAATCTAACCTAAGTATTAAAATGCTCCCTTTCCATTCTTATAAGCCATTCAATATAATTTGAGATCAGTTAAATTAGAATGAATTATTTCGTTATTTGAATATTTGGTCATTGAGTTCTATCAGGTTCCAGTTTCAATGAAATGAAATAGCAATAAACATGATATTTAGAAAAATACGAGAACTGAAAAGGTATTACAAGTACTTACTGGAGGCATCGAATTGACATCCAACATCCTATATAGGCTGCTACTTGCTATTTCTCCCTGACAGGCCTGAGTTTCAGATGGTGGAAGACACTGAATTTTATCATTATCATAAACAAGTCCTTCCGGACAACTTAGGACTAATATTTTATAGTCGTGGCTATTATTTCCTTTTGTGCATTGATAAAATAGGTTACAGTACTTTGGATGCCTTCTGAATCCAGTTGGACAAACTAATGCAACCTGATCACCTTCTAATTGAGCAATTGGGCATGGTTCCATGGAAGAGTTACCAATAGTACTACCGGTCGTAGTTGCGGTGCTTTCAGGAGTTGACCCTTCTGTAGTGGAAGTGATAGAACCAGATAGAGTGCTACCTTCCGGAGTGATCTCGAAGAAAGACGTAGTACTTTCAGAAAATGTGCTACTTTCCGTGAACGAGCTATTCGTACTGACCACTGTAGGAGTTCCGGTACTTCCTACTGTGACATCCGTACTTTCCGTTGAGACTGAGCTCAAGTCGGTTGAATAAGTGGAGCTGTCAGTGGATAACGTGGAAAATGTACTTGTGAGAGAAGAAGGATTACTTTCAGTAGAAATAGTACTCCTATCGATGGAAGTTGTGCTTGTTCCTGTGTCAAGTGTACTAGTGTCTACAAAAATTGTGCTACTTCCCGTGAAAAGTGTGCTACTTCCTGTGAACGATGCAGTACTTCCAGAGGAAAGGGTAGTACTTTCAGAGAAGGACTGTGATTCAGTATTTTTGATTTCTGTTGTAGAATAAAGAGTAGTACTCTCGGTAGATGAAATTGAATCTGTTGAAAGGGTGCTAATGGAACTTTCAGTGGTTACAATCAATGTGGAAGAAATAGTGCTGCCTGTTATTTCTGATGCAATAGATGTAGCAGTTTTGCTCTCTGTTGTACTGGCAATATCTGTACTGCTGATGTCTACAGTACTACTAACAGTTTCGGTGGTGCTGCTGATGTCAGTACCATCACCGCTGTTATTTGTAGAACTATCAGTGATGTATGTGGTGCTGCTGATTTCTGTGGTGCCAGCGCTGAAGTTTGTGGTGCTGCTTATATCTGTAGTACTTTTGTCAGTATCTATTGTACTGCTTATATCTGTAGTACTTCCCCCAATATCTGTGGTGCTGCTTATATCTGTAGTGCTTTTCTCAGCATCTATTGTACTGCTTATATCTGTCGTACTTTCCCCGATATCTGTGGTGCTGCTAATATCTGTAGTACTGCTGCCATCTACTAAATTTTCTTTCTGTGAAACGAAAAATTTTCAGAAATTTGAAAATTCACAACAATTAACCTAATAATAATAATACCTACCGAACTTGTGGTTTCATTATCAAGATTTACATTGGCACATTTTCCAGAAACAGCCCAAGGGTAGTTACAGGTGACAGACTCAGCATCCCAGATGGTACCTTTACCACATGAAAATTCATATCGGGTATAACCGTTGTTACTGTTACTGACACATCTGTAAAATTTAGAACAATTTTGAGTATCAGACATGAATCCATTCGTGGAACATTGTGGAGGTGATGTTGAACTATTTTGGTGCAACGATGAATTTGTTGATTGTGCTGAATGAGATGGTGATGATGGTGCAGTGATTTCTTTACAGTTATTGCGGTTTGAATCTTTGCGATAATTGCAGGTGACTAATGAGATATCCCAAAAGGTCCCAGGCCCACAAATGAAACTGAATTTTGTGAAACCATTCGAACCGTTAGCAACGCACCTGTAAAATCTTTTGCAATCATTAGGATCGCCAAGATATCCTTCTTTTGAACAGTCGTTTCCAATTTCGCTAGATACGTTGGATGAATTCCACGATGATCCCTTGAAATTTTAGTTTAGTTTAGTTTTCGGTTTAATGACTGGGAAATATTAACGTACCTGTTGATTATTGTTATTTTGACTGTTTTGTTGGTTGGAATGTGTTTGGTTATTCTGTTGATTATTACTACTCTGATTGTTATTTTCTTGGTTATTATTCTGTTGATTACTTTCCTCATTACTGTTTTGTTGACCTTGTGCGGAAGAACACTTTCCAGACACTGCCCAAGGGTGGTTACAAGATAATGCGGTTTGATCCCAAACTGTTCCTATCCCACAAGTATATTCGTACTTTTGGAACCCAGTTCTTCCATCACCAATACATCTATAGAACTTCGTACAATCGTTTTCGTTTCCTACATATCCTTCTTTGGAACATTTTCCACCTTCTAGAGCACCCTGCTCATTACTGGTTATATTGTTTTGATTACTTTGTTGGTTAGTACTTCCTTCTTGTGAAGAATTTTCTTGATTCTGATGGGCATTATTTTGTTGATTACTGTTGTTATTAGACTGACTGTTATTAACTGACTGATCATTTCCACTGGACTGATTACTACTGCTGTCTTGGTTATTATTGATACTACTCTGATTGCTGGTCTCATGATAATTATTTCCTTGATTCGAATCACTTCCCTGGGTATTTACATTTTGATTTGACTCTTGGTTAGGAGTTTGTTGACCGTTTCCAAGCTTAGAAGAGCATTTTCCAGATACAGCCCAAGGATGATTACACGACAGAAGGTTTTGATCCCAAACTGTACCTGGTCCACAGGTGTATTCATATTTATGGAATCCATCTTTGTCTAATACACACCTATAGAATTTTTCACATTTTTCTGAATCTCCAACAAAACCTTCTTTAGAACATTTATCACCGCTCAGTGCCCCCTGTTGAGGAGTATTTTGATTATTGTTTCCTTGGTTACTACTTTGTTGATTGTTACTTCCTTGTTGATTATCATTTATTTGATGATTACCTTGATTATTTTGGTTGTTGGATCCTTGTTGATTATTGGTTTGCTGATTACCCTGATTATTTTGACCGTTATTTTCTTGATTCTGCTGGTTATTTTGACTACCATTTTGCTGATTATTATTTTCTTGTTGATTATTGGATCCTTGTTGATTATTTGTTTGCTGATTACCTTGATTATTCTGGCCATTATTTTCTTGATTCTGCTGGTTACTTTGATTACTATTCTGGTTACTGCTTCCTTGTTGATTATTTGTTTGCTGATTACCCTGATTATTTTGGCCATTATTTTGTTGATTCTGCTGGTTATTTTGACTTCCATTCTGCTGATTATTATTTCCTTGTTGATTATTGGATCCTTGTTGATTATTTGTTTGCTGATTACCTTGATTATTTTGGCCATTATTTTCTTGATTCTGCTGGTTACTTTGACTACTATTCTGATTGTTGTTGCTTCCTTGTTGGTTGTTAGATCCTTGTTGAATATTTGTTTGCTGATTACCCTGATTATTTTGGCCATTATTTTGTTGATTCTGCTGGTTATTTTGACTTCCACTTTGCTGATTATTATTTCCTTGTTGATTATTGGATTCTTGTTGATTATTTGTTTGCTGACTATCTTGATTATTTTGTCCATTGTTTTGTTGATTATTTTGACTTCCATTTTCTTCATTACTTCCTTGTTCGTTATTCGCAGATTCGGATACATTCGTTTTTTGGGGCGCATAACATTTTCCTGAAACGGCCCAAGCATGATTGCAAGAGAGCAAACTTTGATCCCAGACTGTATTAGGGCCACATACATATTCATATTTCACAAATCCACCTCTGCCATCTAGTACACACCTGTAAAATATGGAGCAATTTCTTTCGTTACCAACAAATCCTTCTGATGAACAGGATCTGCCTTGTTCGTTTTGCTGGCCCTGTTGGATATTCTGTTGGTTGTTTTGTTGGCCGCCCTGTTGGTTTTGTTCACCACTTTGTTCCGCACTAGTTTGTTGATTTTGTTGGTTATTTCCGCCCCCTCCTTGTTGATTATTTTGTCCTGAATTTTGTTGGTTCTGTTGGTTATTTTGCTGCCCATTTTGCAAATTTTGTTGATTATTTATTCCACTTCCTTGCTGATTTTGTTGATTATTCTCTCCACTTCCTTGTTGGTTTTGTTGGTTATTTTGTTGATTTGAGTGTTGATGATTATTATTTTCATCAGGATTCTGCTGATTTGTGTTCTGTATTGTGCCACATTTACCACCTACTGCCTGGGGATAGTTACAAGAAAACAATGCTTCATCCCATACAGTTCCATCGCCACATTTGAACTCATATTTTACAAACCCACCCAAACCATTATTGACACATCTGTAGAATTTCTGACAATTATTACTATCTCCAACAAATCCTTCAGAAACACAAACATTGTTTACAATTTGTCCTGAAGTTATATTAGAATTGCTTTGCTGATTGGAGGTTTGCTGATTGGAGGTTTGCTGATTCGCACTCTGATTACCACTTTGTTGATTGGAATTCTGTTGATTGGAACTTTGTTGGTTATTAGTCTGATTATTTTGTTGATTACCACTTTGGTGGTCAGTTTGTTGATTGGAGCTCTGATTGGAGTTTTGTTGACTGTTACTCTGGTTATTATTTTGTTGATTTTGCTGGTTTTGTGAGTTTGTTTCTTGCTCATACTGATTTTGTGAACTGCCTTGCTGGTTCTGTTGTGTTGATCCTTGATTATTCTGTGGGTTGGGTCCTTGCTGACTGGGTTGTATTGGGTTATTTTGATTACTGGAACACCTACCTATTATTGCAGATGGGTAATTGCAGGATGATGAATCAACATCCCAAACTGTTCCATCCGCACATGAAAATTCATATTTGATGAATCCGCCTTTTCCATCAGCAACACATCTGTGAAATTTCTTACAGTCTTTATCATCTGGAACAAATCCTTCTGATACACATTTGCCATTTATGATTGCACCTGTACTAGATTGATTCGTTTGATTATTGCCTTGATGACTCAGTTGGTTTCCTCCCCCACTTTGTTGATTATTCTGTCCAACATTTTGCTGATTATTTTGTGTTCCAGATTGCTGAGTCTGTTGGTTCTGACCTGAACTCTGTTGATTATGCTCCCCATATCCTTGCTGATTGCTGGTCTGTTGGTTATTCTGACTTGTACTTTGTTGATTATCATTTCCATTTCCTTGTTGATTGCTAGTTTGCTGATTTTGTTGATTATTTTGACCTACACTCTGCTGATTCTGTTGATTATTCTCTACATTGCCTTGTTGATTGCTAGCTTGTTGGTTCTGTTGGTTATTTTGCCCAGAGCTCTGCTGATTCTGTCCATCACTTTGTTCACCATTTTGTTGATTTTCTTGATTATTTTGCGTAGTATTTGGCTTGTTCTGTTCATTATTTTGTTCGTTACCTTGTTGCGTCTGTTGTTGATTTTGTTCAGTATTTCCAGAACTTTGTTCTTTACTGCAATTTCCACTAACGGCGTTGGGATAATTACAAGTCAGGGCACTTTGATCCCAAACTGTACCGGATGTGCACGTGAATTCATATCTGTCGAATCCACGCCCATTATTCACACACCTATAGAATTTACTACAATTCCTCTCATCAGCCATGAATCCATCGACAGTGCATAGGGGTGCCTGTGGTGTTTTAGAAGAGTTGGGATTTGAAAAACCCTGCTGATTTCCTGTAGAACTGGATGAACTCTGTTGTTGGGTTTGCTGATTCTGATTAGAACCTTGTTGACTGGAGCCTGAAGAACTTTGTTGATTTTGCTGATTTTGGTTAGAACCTTGTTGACCTGAGGAATTTTGTTGATTTTGCTGATTCTGATTGGAACCTTGCTGACTGGAGCTTGAAGAACTTTGCTGATTTTGTTGATTACCACTAGAGCTTGATGAACTTTGTTGATTCTGCTGATTTTGGTTAGAACCTTGCTGATTGGAACCTGAAGAATTCTGTTGATTCTGCTGATTTTGATTATTTGAAGAACCCTGCTGAGTTTGCTGATTTCCATTGGACCCCGAAGTATTCTGTTGGTTTTGTTGATTTTGATTGGAACTTTGTTGATTGGAATTTGAATTCTGCTCATTTGTGTTCGAACCTGAGGAACCTTGTTGATTTTGTTGATTCTGGTTGGAATTCGAAGAACTCTGCTGGTTTTGCTGATTCTGATTGGAGCCTTGTTGATTGGAATTGGAAGACCCCTGCGAAGATCCTTGCTGATTATGTTGATTTTGATTCGAGCTTGAAGAACTTTGTTGATTTTGACTAGAACCTGAAGAACTTCCATTGGAACCTGAAGAACTTCCACCGGAACTTGAAGAACTCTGTTGATTCTGCTGATTCTGATTGGAAGTTGAGGAACTTTGCTGATTCTGTTGATTCTGATTGGATCCAGAAGAACCCTGTTGATTTTGTTGATTTTGACTGGAACCTTGTTGGTTCGAACTAGAGGATCCCTGTTGGTTCTGTTGATTCTGATTGGATCCTGAAGAGCTTTGCTGACCATATCCAGAATTTTGCTGGTTTTGACTAGATGGATTGGAATTACTCGAACCAGAACTTTGATTGGAACCTTGTTGGCCTGAAGAACTAGCAGAAGATGATTGTGTACCTGTAGGAGATGATTCATTTCATGAATTTGAAATATATTTCATTTGAAACAACTACCATTTGAATGAGAATTATTGCTATTACTACTATTGCTGCTGCTGCTACTACTACTATTGCTGCTGCTACTACTACTATTGCTGCTGCTACTACTACTATTGCTGCTACTACTACTGTTACTACTACTACTGCTACTGAAACTGCTGCTACCGCTGTAATTACTACTGTTGTTGCTACTACTGCTGCTGCTATTATTAATACCACTACTAGAGCTTTGAGAACTGCTATGCGAGGAAGAGTTCGATGGATTGGAACTACTGTCAACTGCATTTCTAGATAAAACTGTTTCTTGGGTACCTTGTTCTGATGCACAATTGGTTCTATTGGCAGCCCATGGATAGTTACACGATAGGGCAGCTGGATCCCAAACAGTTCCGGTACCGCACGTGAATTCAAACTTCGTGAAGCCACCTTGTGAATTTTGTGTGCACCTATAGAATTTTTTACAATTTTCAGGGTCCCCCAGAAAACCATCCTGGGTGCAGATATTTCCTATTTGGCTGGAAATTGTTGTTGAAGGAGCAGGTGTCGTCGTAGACGTAGAAGAAGAAACTAGAATCTGTTCGTTGTTACTGATGGAATCATTTTGGCTCTGAGTAGATTCTTGCGATTCTTCGATTCGATTCCCTCCACATTCTTCTCTAGAACTGGCATAAGCGTAATTGCAATTACTTATCGCGGGATCGAATACTGTTCCATCTCCGCATTTGAAACTGATGGCTTTGAGATTATTGTTTCCATCTGGCAGACATCGGTAAAAAGCTTTGCAATCCTGGGGGTCAGGATGAAATCCCTCACTTGGACATTTGAAATTTGTGGTATATGCCAATATTTCTCTTGTTAGTTGAGGCGGTAAAAATTCTGTAAGAGAAAAAATTCGATGACGGAAACTCAGAAATATGAAGCACTAATATAAGGGCTTATGATTTCCTTGTCTCATCAAAATTTGTCAGAATCATAACTTTCATCAAAATTATCTTATAAAGAAAGATGCATAAATTTCAATATAACCTATGGAACTAGACGAAGACGATCACAAATATCAAATTTCAGAAAACGGAGAATTATCAAAGCATTAATCAGAATTGTAATTGAAACCAAACTATCACTAAAAAAAGTTATAAAGTAAACTAATTGAATATTGAACACAACTATTGATTACTATAACTGAGCGTAGGCATTTGCTGACCTGATCTGGAGAATTATGTTCCTACTTCTGCTGATTTTGTTTTCGCTGCTCAAGAACTTGGTACAAGGTAGCCTACTTTTTTAGGTTCATTGTGAGGATCGAGAATTGAATGAGAAGCCCTTGCTATTGATCCAGAGGGATGACAAGCTGGGGTCGTTCAGTCGATGTCCATCTCCTCTATAGACTCAGACTCACATTCTTTGGTTACTTCATGGTCCACAAAAGGTCCCACGAGTAGCTAGAGAAAGGAGATCTATCATGGCAGAGACACCCATTATTGTGTAAAGGAAACGAACAGCACAGCAATGATAGCTCCTATGCCGTCGCAATAGTATCTCACTGGGCGATGTCGTGTAGAATCTACTATTTTCTTTTCTCGGTAGTGTTTTCAGCAAACAGACAACTTGATGAATCCAGATTAAGGAAGCTTTGCATCCGCGAGGATACCGGGTTACATTATGAATGCAATGGATTGAGTGAGACTGATGAAATTGTAATATTCAACAGAAAACTTTGTCATCCACATTTAGGCACATGATGAGTATATTTGACACTTACTGGAATTATCTGAATATTTGGAGTTTGCTGCAAGAAAACACTAATATACCATGGATATTCTCCCTTGTTCCAATGAATTCAAATTTATGTACATACAACGAAGCTACATCTACATCCATCAAACATAATCTATCAGAGAATTTTTATGTGATGAATCTCTAAAAATGTAACGGAATTCCAAAAAGCTTGGAGACTGATCAGGGCCACCTTAATTCCGAAACCTGGGAAAATCGGACAGGACTTGGCGAAGGCCTTGAGGTCAATCAGTATCATTTCATTTGCGTTGAAAATGTTGACAGGCATATCAGGAACGTACCACTGGCTATCAGACCATTACATCGAGACCAATATGCATACAAGTCAGGTATGTCAACAGAAATGGGTAACGGAAAAAGTAGAATAAACTTACAAAAACAAGGAAGTACTTCTAGCTAATTTCTTGTACATTGAGGGCGCATTTGACAACACGTCGTTAGAGGAGAAAAGGGATCGAATGGATAGAATGCATGCTTAGGGGAAGATTGGTATATACAACCATTATGAAAGAAACAGTAGTGGCACGAGGAGCAAGGGGCTGTCCTCAGAGGGGATTTTGTCCCCTCTGTCGTGGAACCTTGTAATGGACGAGCTATTATGTCTCCTGGACCACAATGGGTACAGAGCACTGCATACCCCAGTGCGATGCAAGTCCAGGGTAAATACAATAATGTAGTGAAGGAATGCATGCAGCAGGTCCTGAATAATATAATAAGATGGACCGAGAAAGAAGGGCTTAATATGAGCTCGTCCAAATCAACCATAGTAGCATTCATCAAGAGGACTGATACGAAGGGTGTCGAATGTGAGGCAATGAATCACAGGAGGACGTATAAAATTATGTCCAGAAGAATATGACAATCATCTAACACGGAACCTGCATAAACTAGTACAGGGAATGGGACCGATGGAAAGGGTGTCATGAAAAGATGGGAGAATAAACGCAATAAGCCCAAGAGGCTGCAGTTTTCTGGAGATGTGGAAGAAATGGACAAGTCAGCCAGCTCCCAAGTAAGTAATAAAAAAAATTAGGTGGTACTTATACCTCTGATGAGAATTTACCTATTGTGGTGGATGCTAAGTATACATCTTTTAGAAAGAAAATAAGAAACACTTCGTGGATTGAATATGTAAAGCAATATTGACATATAGCGTCCAAAAAAGTATAATTTTGTATTGTTCGTTTAAATTGTGCAGAACATAATGATAGATACTGAAAATGTGGAGTGAAATTACAGTTCATTTCATATCAAGATTGAGAATAGTGTAGTTTCACTTCACTTACACGTGTTGATATCGACAAAGATGAAAAAAATCTTCAAGTTAAGAAGTATAACGCGAATATTGAAATGCTTTCAATAGTCAGGACTCAATCACGATGCATTTATGCTTCAAACAGTGAGTGATCAATTTTTGACCATTACGCATTTTTTTTGAAACTGAAGAACATTCCTTCATTAGTTCTTGAGGGGTATGAGAACCATTCGAATATCCAGGGACACAGAATTTTATCGAAAAAAATCCAGCATACTTGATTTTTAACAAGTGACACTAATTCACTGACTGAGACTCTCAGAGATATGCAGCTCTCGATGCTATAACTTTTTCAGCAAGTATATCTTTGGTCTGTCATTATCGTTTCTTTCTTACAGTCTTTGATACACTAGCTAGATAGTACAATGGAGATTACAAATTCCCAGACCCGAATATTTTGGTGGCGAAAAGATACCACGGCGGTAGTTTCAAGTAATATATTATACGAAGTTTGCAACAGGTATTTTAATTGGGAACCATGTATGGGGTATTCTCCGTCACAGGGATTCACCTTTCGCGACTGGCCTTGAAAGGTCGTAAAAGTGCGTCGATGCGTTTCATGCTAGCTGTTTCACTGAATTACTTCTCAAAGCCTATTAAGTTGAGAATAAACTGAAGTTATTGCTTTAATGCACACACTGAAAAATGAGACATGTTGTTTTTCAAGGTCAAATGTCCAGTACCATGTGTAGTGAAAAGAACTGGATGTCTTTTACATTGAGATTTAGCAGAGAATGCGTTATGAGGTGGTGGTTTTGGGTTACTGGCTGTCTAGATTTCAATTGGATGAGAAGATTATTTCACATTCAGAAGTGACAGTACCTTCTGGACATTAATTCTAAGAAATACTGCGACATCTTAGATGAAAAACTAACCTCATTCAAACTTAATTGAAGTTTGAAAGGGGTATATCTTAGTATTGAATATCTTGAAGCAAGTGAGAATTGAAGTATGAAGAATGATGGATTTTGATGAAAGTTTAAACAAATGTGATTTGTTGTGTGTTTTATGTTGGAGCCAATGGAAATATTAGGATGCTGCATCAACGACAAATAACATTTGAATAAATATGTTTCAGACTCACTACGAAATTCACATAATTTGGCTGGAGCTTCATGAATTGATGATATTTCATGTTCCTCCCATCTTGAGAGAGAGAGAGAGGGAGAGAGAGAGAGAGAGAGATACTTTATTGTCCAAGAAAATGCAATTTTATAGACAAATCTGGTATGTAGCACTACAAAGAATAAAAGAAAAAAAAATTATATAAAAACGCAAATATCCAATTTGAGCAAAACTAAGGTCACATATCAAGTAGTAAAATATAACAATAAAAAATAAAATTCAACCAAGTTTGGCGAAAGAATAGTTTGTAAAGTCCCTTTCAATAAATGAAAAAAAACAACTACACACAATTTGAACATAAATTTACATGCCATGGCATAAAATATGATGTATCATACTATAGAATATAATTTGAAGTGTGAGTGTCAATATAAACAACAACAACAAAAAAAATTGAAAACATATGAATGAATTGAGAAGCTGAATAAACTTGTTTAAATGAAAAAATCGGAGATAATTTTGTATGTAAAAGTGTTAAATTGAATTTCTTATTGCAAAGTGCTTTCGACTTTCGTCATCTCCAGTGCTACCTGACGAGTGAGCACTGAAGATACGAAAGTCGAAAGCGCTTTGCAATAAGGAATTCAATCATACGCTTTACATACAAAATTATCTTCGATTTTTTCATTAAAAACATATATTAAATCATAGCAAAGTTTCATTGTAATATTCATAATCAAGGGCATCTTTAACAAGTTTTCGGATTTTTTATAGCTTCCTAATTTCGTAAGGTATGTGATTGAACAGCTTTTTACTTTAGAAAATTAAAGAATACTTTGTCTAATTTGCTTTTGGAACAGGAAGATGTATTTTATTTTCTGTTACTTGCCGGGTTATGTAGTTTATATGTTCCGTAGCTCCAACTATATTTTTTTTGTAAATCAGGCAAACAGTTTCCAGAATGAAAATAGAAGTAACAGTGAGAGCTATTGTTTAGCGAAACATGTGTTGCGGTTTTGTAAACTGTAAAGTGTAGAGTTATGGATTTTCATCAAGTATCGGCCAATTTTATCACACATATTGTTATTTACAGCTATTCCAAACTCCAGAAAAGTAATCGACTATTATTTATTACACTCAAGAAAATTCCATGAAGACAACTCCCTCAAATGCATTTTTATTCAAAAAGAGGAAAAATAAAATGTGCTACACTCGTTTAGACAAGTAACTCAAGGTTTTCATCAAATGCGTTTCACGAGTTATAAACCTCATTTATGGGCACTCATATTCAGGGAAAAAAATCAGTAAACAAGCTCCCTTGTAATGTGCCCATGAGTGATCAATATATCTTGATATATCGTGAAACATGAAAGCTCGCCTTCAAGAAGCTTTATCTCAGCGATGATTCACATACCATATGAAAATTTATGAATTATTCATACATGTAGCTGTCATATTATGCAATTATTAATGTACGAAACCAAAGCCGATAGCGCAAATTGAGTCTGAAAGGATGTTCAATTATGTAGGTAATGGGTATATTAGGTTCCACTTTCAGAAGAAATTTATAAAAGCTGCATTTCGACTGCAAATGCCATAATCAACAAAGACCCCTGATTCATCACTTCTAGAGAGTAAAATCGAAAATTCTTTTGTATTCAAGTATGAAATAGGAAATGACAATAGGAAATGCCAATACAACAAATACTTCGTTGATATTTTATGCTTGAATAAAATTTTATGAAAAATTTGTTGAATTTTCTCAGTTCGGACTTCTATTGTCTAATATGGTATTAAATGATTTGAAATCCCTGAAATAACCAAAACAATTGAAATTAAAAATTAGCTGAAAATAGCAAATATATTGAGCAAAAAAACCTGAAATGAATTTATAGTTAAGTAAAATACAAGTAAAAAAATTGAAAAATTTGAACAAAAAAGAAATTAATGCAATTAAAAATTAAGCGACTTCAAGACACGTTACTTCACGACCTTTCGACTGTTAGTATCCACAATCGTCTTCGGGTGATGATTGGACTAATTCCTCCGAGAGATGACTATTTATGGGTCTTTGGCGTACTTTCACTTATCCCCTCCTTTCACTTATCTCCTCTCTCCGCTCCACCGGTTTAGCGGGAGATGACCGTTTGGCGGGAGTTGGCCATTTTCTCCTTGATTATGGGTTTCCATATGTTGCGTATCTCTACGCTAGCTTGGCTGAATATGTTGTTGGACAGCATATATGCGGCTTCTTCGACTATCCTTCTGAACATTTCCTTTTGAACCAGTGTTCCTCTTTGTGTATGATTTCAGCTTGAGACCACTCGATATTATGCTGATGAGTCCAAACATGCTCTGCTACTCCTGATTTGCTGATTCTCCCTCGCTGTGTGTGTTTTTGTGCTCGGCAATAAGGACTTTCAGTGGTCTCTTGGTTTCACCGATATAAGATTTTCCGCACTCACAGGGTATCCGGTAAATGCAATTCTTTGAATCGCAGTCCAAGTTTGGTGGCCTGGTTTTCGTAAGGCTGCTACGGATAGTGTTTCCGGATCTGAAGCAGGTTCACATTTTGTACTTGGACCCAATTATCCTTATCCTTTGCGATAATCCTCTGATGTAGGGAAGTGCAAGCACTGGTTGTGACGGCTTATCTTTCTTGCGAAGTTCTTGCTGTCTTTTAACCAAAGTCTGTTCCACCATCACTTTGGAGTACCCATTACGTTGAAGATCATTTTTGATGATGTCTAGTTCTTTATCCAAACCTTCCTTCGTATTGCAAACTCCGAAAGCACGATCTACTAGAGTCTTGATGATTCCTCTTTAAGTCGATTGATGGTGGTTGGATTCGTGGTTCAGATACTGTCCCGTGTGAGTGGTTTTTCGGTATACAGATGTTTCCCATTTAGTGTCGGTCCTCTTCACCAATACGTCTAAGAAAGGCAATTCGTTGTGGACTTCCTTCTCCATTGTGAAA
>WOGR01003250.1:0-16137 GCA_015342045.1 Leptinotarsa lineolata
TTGTTCTAACTTTAAACAATATTTGTTTCAAGAGAAAGGTTCTGGTAGGATTATGATATTCAAATACATTTCGAAATGAAATGGAATGTTGAAAAGTTTCATAATCTGCAACTATGCAATTCACAACAGCATGCATATGAATGAATATAATTTTTTATGCAAAAATCGAACGTCAAACGAAACAAAATCAGAAGAACAAATTTCCTCAGAATGGAATGAAGAAATCAAAATTAATTTTCAGTACAAATTTCGCACGGACGCCACTGGCAAGATTTAAAAATACATTGTTCAGCATAAAATTTCTTTTGAAGCGTAGCATATGCGTTTTTATTAAAATAAAATAGGGAAAAATATTTTTTTTATAACACTAAAGGTTATTTAATAAAACTTTAGTCCAGATATGGTAAATTTTATAAATTTTTTATGCAGTACTGGTCATTTTTTTTCACTTGAAATATCATCAAAAAACTTTTTGATAGCTTACAAAAACGAAAATGAAAACCGTTCTCATCATCTATTATGGAACAACCTCCAGTTTCATTAAATAAATTACTAAATTTCAAATAATTGTAACCTTGTAAGGACTTAAGCTATGCATTGTCTACCATAAAAAAGTTTGTTCAATCACAATTAGCCCTGAAAAGACGATTAATCTAAATTTCAAAATTAGCTCTCAATGAAGAACTTTCCAATTTATTACGAAATTGAATGTCATCAGCAACACTTTTCAATTATGTACTT
Source organism: Leptinotarsa lineolata (assembly GCA_015342045.1). Taxonomy (NCBI): domain Eukaryota; kingdom Metazoa; phylum Arthropoda; class Insecta; order Coleoptera; family Chrysomelidae; genus Leptinotarsa; species Leptinotarsa lineolata. The sequence goes on from WOGR01003250.1 coordinate 742, forward strand.
CATTGATCTCGTGCAGTTTTTTATTTTTAATTGATAATCGACCAATTTTACTTCTTTAGAATTACCACATTTCATCATAAATGTAAAAAAGCCGAACACATTTCTAATTGTCTCTTATAAGAGAGGTTAACTTTCGTCGTAAGCTATCCATCATAAACCCATCGGGTTTTTGCCTTTGTAATCCTGTCTGCAATTCAGTAAAGTATTTATGGTTAATCGTAAAAGATGCACGTGAAAAAGATGCATCGGTAATTGTGAGAACCGGCATGCTATAGCATATTAATATAGAAGTTCGTGTGATAACGAGAAAGTGTTTGTAATTTCATGCGTATGTGAAGATTTACCGTGAAACAAACCAAGAAAATGTGTGGAATGCGGATATTTGAACTATTTTCAGATGGACATCATATTCTTTGTCTCAAATCTCTGTTTCATATTGAGTTTTTCTGAATTTATAATAGGCCAATTTAAGCAGCGTTATCTTCATCCTAAAAATTGAGACAAGAGACTTGCGATATGTGACAATTGATAGCGAGAGCTACTGCTGACATTTTTTTCTGATACCTGGGTGTCTTCCATTTCTTCTAAGTCTCGGGAAAACACTACAGTTTCATGAGCTTATTGCATTTCCCCCCATCTTTTTCATGTCACCCACACCAATTATGTTCCCTAAACTAGTTTGCATAGGTTCCTTGCTGGATGTATGGCATATTCTTCTGGACATAATTCAGGTTGTCTATGAATTATTGGCCTCCTGTGACCAGGAGACTCAAATTCAAATCTGGTAGAAATCTGTTTTTCCATTAACCAGCTGTCGCCCTCCTACAAATGACAACTCTCAAAAGTCTATACTTGTGCGAGCTAAGGACTAACAAGGTCTTATCTTTCAACGTGTGATTCCTAACACGGGTTAGACGATATGAACTGAAAATTGATCGTCCGGCCTTGCGGTTAGAACCACCGGTTCACACAGTGGTCGATTGAGTGAGTGGAGCAAACCACTCACGTCAACCCACCATTCTACCGTCCCATGAAACATGAGGAGAAGTGTCTATGTCTTTGTTGCATTGCTTGCAGCTAGGTTCTCCGTTGCACAGCCCTAGGCATCCTTTCAATGTACAGTGTCTAGTGTGAATCGCCCTGTAATTCTGAGCCAATCTTTGATTTTTTGAAGCAGTTCTTCAGTTATCTTCTCGGGCACCCCCCTCATACAGGTTTTTTTGGTTGAAGTTTCTGATTATATTGTTCCAGTACTCCTTATTCTTCTTCTGGAACCATTTCCCAATCTGATTCCGCACCAAATAATTTGGTAGTCCAGTAGCTAACTCAGGATCTATATATCCGTGTCTGGCTGCACACTCATCAAATTTTTGTTACCTGGTATCTGGCACTTGAGAGTCCTGAAATCTAGTGTACAGTCAATCTATCCCTATCTGTTAGGGTCCTCAGTTCTTCACGACTTTCCCAGGCCAGTCGTGATGTCACTTTTAGGTTCATCAGTGTCCCTAGTACAGCCTAGCTGTATGTATAAATATTAAATCGCTCATTTTGTCAAAGCATCGAGTGATTGATTTGATAGGCCCTGCTAGATTGAATGAAGTTCAGCATGGAAGACTAATGTGTATTGGCCAAGTAGAGTAACTGAAATGCAAATTTCTCCTCGCACAGTAAATTCCGGCTCCTGTCCCATGTTCTGTTTTTGACCCATTTGTATAACAAGTTTTCTTCGTGGTTCATGACTTGACTAGCCCAGCAGTTAGCTCAGGATCTATATATACATGTCTGGCTGCACACTTATTAACTTTTTGTTGCCTGGTATCTGACACTTCACGACTTTTCTGGGCCAGTCGTGATGTCACTATTAGGTTCATCAGGGTCCCTGGTACAGCCTAGGTGTATGTGCAAATATTGAATCGCTGTTTTTGTTGAGCCATCGAGTGATTTGATCAGGTGTCAATAACTAACTGAATCAACTGGTATTTGTAAGCCATTACATGCTTGAAGGAATAAAAGAACAGGTAAGTGTGAACAGTGGACGTGTACATTATTGTCTTTGTATTTATCATAATCCTGAAGATGAAATACGGAAACATATACACTGAACTTTTTCATGAGACAAAAATTAATACTGTGAAGTTTTGACAGAGACAAGGACTATGCTAGTCAAATTACGAAACTCCATGATTGCATCGACATAACAGGGAGTAAATTGATCATCTAAACTTAAATGAACACTATGGTTTTTGAATAAAATTCAATCCATTACCTTCTCGGTGACCACATTTTCAGAGAAAGTAACGGACAAATTGTCATGGTTTTACTCGATTAGAGGTATCCACGTATATAATTCCACCGGGAACTGCATCTATTCCTATGTGAAAAACTATAGGTAAGAAAATTTTGAGAATGTTTTGCATACAAATATCGAAAAAGATATCAAGATTGTGGTACCCCCGGTTATATTGGATGCAGGTGTCAACTTACTAATTTTAAATAAATCATCATATTCACAAAGATTATACTCTACACATGAATGAATAGTATAAGTTTTCTTTAAATCAAAATTGACGTTTGTAGACACTATACTAAATATCAGGTTTTCAGTATTATATTTATATTTCTTATGATTATTTAGTTATACTCTCAGTTGGCTATAACGGCCTTGAAAAACAATTGAATTCTATAAAAAATTATGGAGATGTCAGTTATCCAACATAAGCAGTGCCTAATCAATTAGATGCTAACTGAAGACGCCAACTTGGAGACGAGTTTTGTAGTTCTGGTGTTTGGGAGTAGTGTTTGTTTTGGATTCATTCTACGGCAAAGATTCCAGTTCTATCGTATAGGTATCATTAGAAACATATTAATGATTCATTAATTATGGCAAATATGATAAAGTGATGTCCAGAATATGTGACACATTTGTAATCTGATATTCGTCAAAACATTATAGAAAATTACAAAAAATTTAATCAGTATCTATTGGCCAGTAATATCTCCTGACAATGCCCACATGCCCATCATAAAAATAAAATTTTTCTGACATGTAATTCTTTCAGCACAATGAGAAGTTGAAATTCCTGTCAAGTCAGAATTGAAATATGATAATTTAAATTCCGGAGGTGTTCCTTTGATGATTTTTAGAGAAGTTCCCTAGGGTATTCCCATTCTCGTTGCCAATTGAATATTTTGCTGAATATTTGTTCATGTTACAATCATGAAACTAGATAAAATTATAATTATATTCGAGAAAGAGGTTCACATGTTTAAAAAATAATACCGTGCTGGGTAATCGCACGTTAAAAGGTAAGACCTCGTTAATCCATTGGTCGCACAAGTTTCGACTTCTGAAGGTTGACGTTCGTCAGCTGGTTAACGGAACGGACAATTTTAGAACAATTTTTTTTTAGAAAGAAAATTGAGAAAACTCAACCAAATAGGTATTTAGTAACTATATCAAGTATTACATTCAGTTTCATGAAAATATTCTATATTTTACAATAGTCAATACAATTAGTATGATAGCTGATAATATCATTCCCATTGAAAAGGTTAAGGTGCACAGGAAAGTAATATTTTGTTGAATATTTCAGAGTTTGTTTGAAAATGGTAGTTTTTAAATTAAACTCAATACAATTAACTGTTATTCTCCTAATATAACGGTAACTTTCAAAAAATTACTTTATTTTAGAGATATTTATACAGGATGAGATAACATTTGCATATACAACCTCTGTACGATACTATTAACATTAAAAATCATCCAGCACCTAAACATTGGATTTTATAATATTTATCGTTGAATTAGGATGATGACAGTTGATTGTTCAATAAAGATTAAGTTGAATTTGAAAACTACTATTTTTGAACAAATGTTGGAATATTAATACAAAATAATAATGTCTTGTGTATCTAAACCTTCTAAATGGGAATGATATCGCCTGTCATATTACTCGTGAGTGAGTTGACTTTTGCAAAAGGAGCTGAATATTGAATATTTTCAGGAAACTGAATGTAATTGATACTATAGTTTCTTAATACCTAATTATTTTGTTTCATTATATTTCAACCAAATAAACCTCTGTCTCAGATATTATTGTAGTTTCACTTTTTTCTGACTGATAGAAATCTGTGTTGAATAATAGAAATATTAAAACTTCTCAAGTTCTTCAGTGAACGATAGTGATTAAATGTTTCAATTGATTAAACCAATTGAAAATATGAATTGTGTTGGTATTGTATATATTTTTTTCTACTTAGTGGAAGGAATTATTGAAACATGGAAATAGAAATAATGACATGTTTCAATTTCAAGGTCTTTCATCATCACTATTTTTAGAATTTTTCCTATCAACACCCACTATATTTCACCTCGTAACTAGCATGTCAGATTTCGATGTTGATTATATACCAAGCTTTATTTTCTACAGAAAACTCACCCTCGATTGAAATACTAGTCCAAATAATCAACCCTCCGAAAAAATAACGAGCACACACTACACTACACCCCTTGGCTCTTTTTATGAATCACCTCTTGAACTTCCCCGCCATTTTTTCATTTTTTCTCCCACCCTTGACCTTGCCCCCACTTTCTACATACCACCCCTGACGGCGTCTTATAAAAATGTGCCCACCCCCAACAAAGAATTTTTATAAATCCCTCCCTAATGAAAGAATGACCTGCCCGCTTTTTTCCTCAGCTGACTCTAATAGGGTGAGTAAATACTACTAACACTAGCCCCCTTTCCGGATACAGGCTTGACGTTGTAGTAAATAGAGTAGTATAGAAAAGAGAAAGAGGGAACATATGGTTCATTCATGAAGGTATAACTCAGGTGGTAGGAGGATAATCACCTATAGGGCTGCTTCCTTACCGCTACCTGGTATACAGGGTGTGTAAAATACGTTTTTAGTCGACACTATACGGAAATAGATGTACGTTCTTTATTGAAAAAAGTAGTATAAAAATCAATATTCCGGATATGTTTAATTTACATAATCTGAAACCGTTAAAGGATATGCTTGAAATTAATTTTTAGAGCTAGATAATAATATTCAAATAACCAAAATACAATACCGGATAGCTTCATAAAGAATGAACAGAGAAAATTTAAAATTATTTTCAGAATGGTTTGATAAAAACTGCACACGTTTGTGACACTTGCTAAACTCTATACATGTCTCGATATCATTTGTAGAATATTTTAATTTTTTTACAAAACTTTATGAATTAATACGTTTTTTTAAAGAAATTGCTCGTGCTATGTCTATGACTTTTTTAAATTTTTATAGGATATAAGCGTTATCTGTTAGTCTTCCAGGAGCATCATTCATCCAACCATCCTTTGTTCTTTCCTGGTGCTACTCCCAAAGTTCTATTTTGTCGCTTTGTAAATTAAATTTTCATTCGAAAAAATGAAACAGCACACAATATATGAACAATATGCAATCTGTTAAGAAAAAATCAGTTTGAAATCTATTTTTTCCGTTAACCAGCTGTAGCACCCCTACGAACGACAACCCTCAGAAGTCGAAACTTATGCTAGCTAAGGACTAACGAAGTCTTACCTTTCAACATGTGATTCCTAACACGGTTACAGAAATGAAATGGAATATTAAATTCTATCCATCCAACAAAAAAAGCAACCCAACCAATGATAGATGCGTGATCAAAGCATGATCACCCGCACATTTGCATCTATTGGGTGAAATAAACAAGCCTCCTCACGCTGACCAATCAGATTTAACTGCAATCGGCTGAAGGAATTCATTGTAACAGTATCGGAGTGGCCAGTTACGTTTTAACACCTGTGGTGTGTACATATACGGTATTTTGAAGTTTGAAATTTTAAAATGTCAAGTACTCATACGGCTGAAGAAACCGCTAATTTGTTTCCCTACACTTCATCTAAAAACTTTTCCTATACTCAGCCGCATATTATTGAAAAATAATACAATTTCGGTCGTTCCTTAGTGCGACTCTGTACAAGCATCCCTCTCTTGGAGATCACGTGCATTATGCATGATAATGTTTTGGAACACTCTGTTGCTTGGTTGGACAGAGTGTAGGTCTCTTGTTTGTGAATTTCATTTCAAATTTCGGAACTTGTGAAAAATATGTCATGTTCATTAATACCTAGTTGATCATCTCAAAATAAGCCAAGGTATTTGAATTTAGAAACAATTACTTTCTTATTTCAATAAAATTTCTTGAAAGTATCATGTTTTTTTTTTAGTTGCGTTGTTTTCATTTGATGAAATCTAACCAAATGCCCTATATCTTAAAAGATCCAATAATATAAGGCATATAGGGTGGCTCATCGAATAAAGTACATCAAGGTTTTGTATGATAAAATATAAAAAATCTTTCAATCACTATACTTTTTTTATCAGGGGAATATATCTATAAACACACTAATTCCATCACTGTAACTTCAATTCTCTAGCGGAGAGTAATTCAAATTGATTCAAATATTGACGTGTTATCTTATTTAGTGTTAAAAATGTTCTCAGTAAAAGTAGAAGCATATAATAACGGTAATAATTGTTTAAAGTGTTCCCATACAATGTGATTTCGTGAACTTTTTTCAGAATTCAGACATGAATTGGATTTCAGATGTCAAGAGGGGATAAATCGAGTGATTTCGCGGGCTATCCGATAGCTCCCCTCCTCCTAATCCATATATCATGAAACGTTCCATTCAGAGCTCGATCTCAATGGAATATGGGGTGTACTTAATGATTGCTTCCCATAATATTGATCAGCAATGGGTTAAAGACAAGTCTAAATCAGTATATATCCACATTTCAATTTTCTGATAAAAAAATCCCCCAATTAGGTATGTGATATAAAAAATATCACTCGAGACGTTTATTTTTAAGGACCAACCTCATAGTAGATTTTTGGATTATGCTCGGACCAGTACCGACAATTGTATCAATTAACAGTCCAATTGTGAAAAACTGAATATTAATTTGAGAAGAAAACAACAAATATAATAATTTCGGACGAAATTGTAAACAGCGGACATGGTTTTCTTCATTATTTTCTTGAAGAATTTGAAATTTATACGGATGCTATTTATTATGTTTCAGAATTCTTTGTGGAGTGGTCAGCAATACATCAGAAAGTTGTCTGGTACCTAATGTACGTTTCATAGTAACTTGATCTAGAACAGCTATTTCTATTGTCTCAGCTGATTTTCAATATTTCGATTTTTATTCGCAACTGAACCAGTTTGTCAGAATTCTGCTACCAACTCTAGGATATACGATGATGTACGTGTCTCTTCGCAAGCCTCTCATCAAACAAAATTGCCGATACTCTTGCACATTGATTGCTAATAAAATACAATTCAATAGTTTCCACTCACTCCACAGTAAAATAAACCATTTTCTTTTGAAAATAAACCACACAAACCATTGATTGGCTGCGCGTAGCTCCAATTTGAAAAACGATCCGATATTTTGGAACAAATGTTACTACATACCCCTTTCAATTTGTTAAAAGAACTTAACTGGACTGGGCCACCCTGTATTGGAGGTATACCATCAGTAGGAAATTGAGTTCCGCAATTTTGATTAATTTGGTATATTCTATATATGAAATTATAGTGGTCCCAGAATAGACTTTTGTGGAACACCATGTTTTGTTATTGAATTTTTCGTCATGGAATCTTGCGATAAATATATTTCCTTCATTAATAAATTAGATTCTAGATATTTGACATTCTATAACAAAATACATATTTACTTCTACTTAGTGTGATATTTCAAAAAAAAACTGTTGACTTCTTTCCGTATTACTCTTCAATGAAATTGCCTTCGAAATAGAACCTCCAGAAATTATCTTTTGAAACATTAAACTGGGTAATATATTTATTTTCAGTTAAAGAGTAATCCGCTACATTTTTATTTGGACGAGAAACTGTACCAATGATAGATGCGATAATGGGATTCAGCAAGTTTATTTATTGCATTTTGGGATTGATTCAAAAGATAACCTTCTGTAATGTAATACTTGGGAATGCAGTTTTAACCATATGGTTCTATCAGTAGAATTCAATTTCGGCAAAAAGTCACAAAATCAATAGAAGTTATAAACTGAAACATTGTTGACAAAACTTTTCAAAAATATCAAGAAATTATAAATGAAAATCATCTTCTTTTTGAGTTTCATTATTTGAATTTATCCTTGATGATATTCTCGAACATTGCTACAGAGATATTTGTCAGAAAACATTGTGATGGTCATATTTTGACCTTATATTCATCTATGAGTTTATGAAGTATTAAAATATCTAGTAAATTTTATTATGAATAATCCGTTCGATGTATACCGGCAGATAATGTTTTGTGCAAGATTTCTATTCAGCTATTAGTTAAAAAGTTATAAAAACAATGTTATCTACACAATAATAGAAGTGACACTGGGGGAAGAATACTGCACAATATAACGAAGCACAGAGGTTGGCAGAAATTTAAACAAGTATAACCTATCTTTATAAACCCGCTCAAAGATAGAGATTATAATATCGACCACGATTTTCATATTAATCCAAAAAAAAAAGAAATTGATGTCCAATTGTCCTGTAGGATTTTATAAAGTGATAATATTAGGTACTATTTACTGAAAAGCCAAGAGTTAGTACATGACTCTTGAACCAAGAAAATCTAAATATTGTGATATGATGTCATGACTAATATTCATTCAAAAAATATGTCTTCTTATTCATCAAATAAGCAAGAAACTGTATCATAATATTTTGAAGTAAATTCAAACGCAAAAAAGTACAGTGTATTAATCCACCACAAAGTTCTCATTGGTTTTTTGCCTCTAAACAATGAGGTCCCACAGGGCTCTGTTCGTCTTTCATATCTTTCTGCACGAATGTGTCATATACACTGGTGATACATCGCTATTATGCTCTCACAAAAACTGCGATCAATTGATTGCCACATTTTAACAGACATTTATCGACGCTAGGATCACCTTTTTGCTTAATAACAATTTTCAGGTATTCCCAGATTAAATTTATCTAAAATCTCAATTCTCAAGTACACTTCGCAATGTATAGGTTGTTTCATTACTCAAATGAAGTTCAATTACTTTCTTATCAACAAAAGATATTTTTCAAAATGATCGCATAATTTAACTGTATCACTTTCAAAAACTATTTTACATCTACTGAGCCTGAGCATATAATTTATTCTTTTTCTTTAAAACTATCATTATCGCAATGTGATCTTCATTGTAGAAACCAGGCCAGTATAGAGATTCTTAATAAAAAAAGAGAAATATATAACTATGCTTCTGAATTACAAAAGTTTACTATCTAAATGGTATAATTTTTCATGAACTTGAAGGATCAGATATATTAACCTGAACAAAATTCAAGGATTTTAATTGTCATTGTCCATTTAGTAAGGAGTAAGGAATGAGTTTTGAACCAATGAATTTCCTCATGGAATCATGGTTTTGAATAAAATTTAATCATGAAGCTTGTTCATTTCAGTACGAGAAGTCAAGTAGATCTTGGCAATTCCATATTAAAAAGCAGACCAGAATATTATGAGACAATAAAGTTTGTATTGAAAACCTCGCATGAAAATTGAAAAGGATTTGGATGGTTTTTTATATAAGAATTGTTTCATCGAAAAAATTCATAAATCATCATGTGAGTTTTTTGTTAATCTTTTCATGAAAAAAGTAATAAGTATAGCTTTATGCATATATTTCTACATATTATTCACATTCTGCTATAGGCCACACTAATGGAAGTGGAAAACATCATTTCCAGTGTCTTTAAGCAAGCATTTGAAATAATGAAAAAAATTTGTCTCTTTTGTGCCTGAGTTTGTTGATTATATTTCTACTTTCCGCTTGCAACTGACGTTTTCAGATTAAAACTGAGAAAGAGGAAACTCTTTTTCATGATGATGGTAGTGATGTCGTGCATTATTTGTGAAATAGTCCCAGGTTTCTTGTTAGAAAAAGAGGCATCACTCGAATCCACAAATAGACAAAACTTGCAACTGAAACCGTATTACAGCTCTACCTTAGTATCTTGTTTTTTGTTAAATAAATCCATGAGTTCTGAACCAGGTTTTATCTTCAGTGTTATTTCGGTAGGTACTACGAGTATTCTAAATATGAAAACTGTTTTTCCCAAGATTGTTATGAAATGTTTTATTTATCTCCCAGAGAAACTGATAATGTTTGCAGTATCTGACTAAGTGATGATGAATAATCAAAATGTCCCAATGATTATTATACTTTCAATCACTTTTATGTGTTCTCTCATTTCATTGAAAGAACATAATTAGCTCAAAACTCATTTAAAAAAGTAAAAATGCATTGTTTGCTCACAGGGAGAGATAACTAGTACTAGGTTAGGTTGGATTCGAAGTGAGAGTGTGTTAATTTGACTGCTCTGAATTTTCACCATTTTCTAAACGGAGTGTTCGCCGGGTCTTCGGATACCTCAAGTCTCTTTATATGATGATTCAGTCGTGACATATAAGAATATATTTTAGACGACACGTGACATACTTCCAAAGTTGCGTAGATACTTTGAAATAGGTCAATTCTGTTATAATTCTTTAGAAGTCTGAAATCCTTCTTGAAGCCCAGATATTAAGTGTTGGTCAATAACAGGTTTGCAAAGGGGTCAACTGTTCATCAGTTGAAATTGAAGGAAAAACATACAAGCATAATCGCATAATCCAAGCAACGAAGAACTCAACTGACTGACACGAAGTGAGTGAGCATACTTGAAGACTCGCTATAAATCAAATTTCCTAAAAGAACAATTTCTTCAGGTCAGTCTCAACTTACCTACACTGTAGGTTAATGGACTGACACCTGACAACTACTTTCCTGGCTAATACCACGAAGGGCGTTGGAGTATATCCGACATATGTCAGTGCAGAATACTTCACTGAAGTTATTCCTGCATATGCTATTGGCGATACACCAAGAAGAGCAAGAAATGAGAATATGATAAAAATTAAAGTCAAAGAGAATCGGAATAGGTCAAAATAACTTCAGGAAAGTACAAGGTGCGAAGTAATCCCGTTTCAATCAAATGAAATGGATTTTTATTGGAATCTAAAAATGAAATGAACAAACGGAATTCTAGAATCATTCAACTTTTGATGAGCTTCATACTGGTGGTCATATCTTGTCTTCAGTTTGAATTGGAGGTTAGTGCCACTGGATGATAGTTTTGAGTTTATGAGGTCCTGATTCCTATATATTCTCAAGAACAGATGCGAAACACTTACTCACAAAAGCCTAAAGAAATCTTGCAGTAGTGTAGTTTTGCACCAAGCCATGAATTATGTTCATGATTGGTTCAGCAAAATAAACTGCAGATAGTGCAGATATCTCTGTTCGAAGTAAAATAAATAATTATGATACCGTCGTTTTCAACAATAGCTATCTCACGTGGTTTTTCTTTGATACAAATAAAGGCCAGTGGATGAGCGATTGCTATTTTGTTTCACGGATCTTTTCAGGTGCTGATAAAAAATGAGTACAAATTAATCTTCCTTGGAATTTGAAACAACAAACAAGCCGCTTCAAGAACCCCAACCTTGAAACAAATAAATCATATAAACACCATCCTTAAGTATGGACTAGATGAAATGAAAAAATCGACACACTGCATAAAATTTGCCAAACCATTATTATAAAATTATACGAACGTTTGCGTAGGGGTGATTGATATCTTTAAGAAGTAAATTATGAGAATGGTACGTTTTTTTGGGAAGTACTTACTTAGATATTCGAATGAGATAAGGATTTTATACCGCACATTGCTAAACTGTATTAATATTTGATAATGAGTTTCTTCCTGCTGACAATAAATGTGCAGCAACATTTTAATAGTTTTACACTGCGATTGAATGATTGTTCCGGATTTAATTTGTGCGTTTCTTTAGGAAAATTCTACAATATTTTTATCGTATGACACTCAGCAAAAAAATTTTCATTAGTCGAGGTACGAGTAATTCTGATGAAATATACCCTCGAGCTCAACCTTAGTAAAGAATATATGAACATTTATGAAGAATACAATAAAATGCTACAAAATTACCATAATTTTTCAAAATATTTTTCACACAGTTTGTTTTTGGTATGGGACTTATGAATCTTTAATTTTTACTCTGCCTATCAGGCAGAGATGAAAAATGGTTGCCTCAAATGAACTTGGTGATCCGACTTCTGTAGCGTGACATCACATCGTCATCATGGCAACGTTTCAAGAATTCTCCAAAGAACTAGAATAGATCGAAGATCAATAGATCAAAAACTTTCGATTGGAGTGAACACATGAGGGTGATAAGCCGAAAAGACAAATTACTACTGAGGTTAGTTCAGAATGCGGCTTTGCTTGAACAAACGACGAAGTTACAAGCGACTGTGAACAAGTGAAATAATTGAGACGATCAGAAAATATAGTGGAGATATACTGTATAGTTGTTACACTCATCAGTTGATGTTATATTGGTAGTAACAATAGGGATATTGGACATTTTTCAGAAAATGTATATAACCATAAATTTGTACCTAATATCAACTGAAATATTAATAACAATTTCTAAAATCAATAATTCTTTCTCAAATTTCGCTCTGAAATACCAATATTAGTCATGTGACCGCTGTGTTCGAAATGTATGTCTGTGAAGATTACTTTGATGTGAGTTTCGATAATATTTGTTAATTTTTTCAAATAGACTGTGATTTTCCCAAGTTTCTAGAAATGAAAATTAAGATCAGAAAACAACATAAACAAGACTTGTACTCGTTTTATGTTATTCAGTATTAGTAGTATTTTGGTCAATATAGGTAAAATAATACTTACATGGAGATCTTCATGTGTCTAAATATAGCAGAGCAAAAGTAACTGTTTGTTGCAAAGAATCTGATCACCGTAAAACAACAAATTTTCGTCCCGTTGGAGAAAAATAATATATGTTTATTTAATATTGTCGACATCCACATTCTATCAAAAAATGTATAATAGTTTATGAGACAGTCGGATAGATGCCCAAAATGTGAATGTTTTGATATGTAGTAATACCACCGTATAGAAGTAGACACAAGTAAATTCACTCTCCGCCATATTTGGGTTGGGATCTCCATCTGTTATTTCACGTTCAGCTGATGTATCTAAGGCGTGAGAGCAAGTGAGCCAAGAATAGCTCTAGCATGCACCCTCCTACAGCACTACACGCCACCACAGCCCGGCAAAAAATGAAATTTTGACACAATTTATCAAAGACGCCGATCAGGAGTGAATTTACTTGTTGTTTACTTTTATACGGTGATAATACCTACGTTTGAACTGAATGCAATTCAAAACCTTTCTTTCGTCAATCTTCGACAATCTCTATTTGTCGAAACATTGGTACAGAATAGCTTCAAGAAATGTATTTCGTTCTATAAATTAATAAGTTAATGAATTGTTGATGCAAACAGTTAACTGTAAATCATACGAATTAAAAACTTATTGTTTTTCAAAAAAATTGAGGGAACCTCAGTATCACAGGTATTTCAAAAACGTGAACCTAGTCAACAACATGATACGAGGTCTTTAAAATAAATAGAATAGTTGGAAATAATACCCTTGATTAACAGAATAGAAATATAAAGTCGACGTCAACTAAAATGAGCCAGCGCAGAAACGTAAAATAGTTCTATGTTAAAAGATTCCGTCCACTTTCGCATTGTCAGTAGTTTGTGTGACCAATGGGGCGGGTAAAATTTGGTTTTGAATATGCATCAAAATCTCATTTTAGTTGGCGCTTACTATAGTGAGCTCCAGTATTAAATCTAATTCAATATATAGCTGTTTGTCCCTATGTATGCTTAGATCTTTAAACTACGCAACGGATTTTGCTGCAGGTTTTTTAATAGAGTGATTCGAGAGGAAGGTTTGTATGTATATAACATGTTCAATATACTAACGAAACAGTTATAATTTTAGAGATTTCTAATGTGGTGTCGTGAATAAACACATTTTTTGCGCTTATATTGCAAACGCTGACTGAAACCTACGAGACAGATCAACATAATGCAATACAGTATTGTACACCTTGAATAAGTCTACAAAAAAGCTTGCGGTGTTATACAGACTTAACAGCCTAATTACATGGAAATTCTTATTGAAAATTAATTGGGTGAGCTTACTTCTATAAATATACACTGAAAGATTTATTTTTAACTCATCATCTACGATCACAGTTATATTTCTAATAAATAATTAATAACATCATATCTGAAACTCAAGAAGGAATTAATGAAATCAAAATTTTTTAAAACATTAATTTCATTCGCTTTTCACAACGAATAGCTAGATCTTATAATAAATCCCAATATTTTGTTAGTCCTTTTACAAATTTCATCAAAATTTTTCGAGAATGATAAAGTTATAAATAATCCCAAGGTTTTTCACTTCGTTTTTTCTTTTAAGGAAAGTATCTCCAATTTTGTAACTAAATTCAGTGGGGTTTTTTTCGCAACGAGAAGGTAACGATATTCCATTTATCAATATCAAAGTATAATTTATTTTCAATGGTCCAATTATATATTTTATCAATGTCTTTTTGTATTGCAACACGATCTCTGACGGTTTAAATTTCTTTAAAACATTTGAAATCATCTTCAAAAAGGAGCCCTTTAGAAAAATGTAAACATGATGTTAGATAATTGATGAATAAAACAAACAGCAAAGGCCCCAAGTTTGATACCTGTGGGACACCCGAGTTGATTTCATAGGGATCAGAGTAAATTTGACTACAAAGTTACGATTCTGAAGATAATTATTCATTAAACCATGGTTGATACCGAATTTGTTGAGTTTTGAAAGCAATATGTCACGATCAACTTTACCGAAAGCTTTCGAGAAATCTGTATAAATCGTATCAAGTTGCTGTTCATTCTCAAAAGTTTTGTAAACATCATTGGTGAATAGGAATAAATTTGTATTTATAGATTTTTTATTAACAAAACTATGTTGCCACTCATCAATAATATTTTGAGCATGAAGATAAAGTTGGTTGTATAGGATTTGCTCAAACAGGACTTGTAAATGGGTACACATATGGCTGACTTCCAAACCATGGGAAAGTTTTCGTTGTTAATCGCTAGATTATAAATGAATAGGAGTAGAGATTCCAACCATTCAGAACATGCTTTCAGTACATATGGTCAACTCCAGCAGATTCTTTGGTTTCAATTTTTTCACAGCTAATCGATAATCCTGTTGAGTTCAACTGAAATATATCGATTGTGATATGACTTTTCGTGAATTTCATATTATAATCTGATTTTTGTCTATCTCTCAGGGATAACCTACAATAACCAATTTTCATTCTTCAGTTTTCTTC
>WOGR01003251.1:0-16136 GCA_015342045.1 Leptinotarsa lineolata
AAACATTAGCATCCGTCAGGGTATAATAAACGATTTGATCAGTAACTGCAACATTGACTGTTAGCTAAGATTAGCTTTGAGGTAGGTAACAGAAGCCTTTAACTACGTATTGGTAAACCGGCCCTTAGACACCTGCACCCATCCTCTGTCCCCACCACCAGGCTCCAAAAAATTTTCCAAATTTTTATAGTACGCCTCAGTGTCCCACAGTTTTTCTCACTTCATGTTTTCCACTTTCGACGCTCGATCCATATATCCCCCTATACTTCAGCACCACACACACCATGAAAATTCCGAAAGAAAAAGAAATTTACTGAATCTTTGTTTTTGTCATCGCCATGAACAGCTTTAGTCTCCTTCTATATTATTATTATATTACGAAGATACTATTCAATTCTTCAATTATGTTATGAAATAATCAATAATTGAAATTATAGGTGATTGAGATTTCTGTACTGCAAGAAAATAACACGGTGGAAATTAAGAACTTTAGCGCTTCTCGTCAAGTTATAAAATTGGAAGACAAATTGATGTAGAACACGAAATGGTAACCATGTAAATTTATAACACTACAGTGAAATGTATATCATTTTGATTTGGTTGAAACCTTGTGTAGAGAAAAAACTTAATTTTTGAAGATTCGGCTAGTTTCATCAAAATTATCTTATGTTGAATGTTTCGAGAAGATTTTAACATCATGTAATTTTTGGCTTGAAGTAAAACAGTGAAAATGTATTCTTTGCTCAAGAAGTTTCAGATTGAGAAGCGTAACAATCCACCAAATTAAATTGCATATAGTGAATAATTCGATTCATTTTGTAACTATTATCTAGAAAATGTCTGTTCTATTCCAGATTATCTCACAAACTGTAGGTTGTATCTTTTTCCATCCTCTGATGGTTTCATAAAGCTACTCATATTCCAATTTTTTGCGATATTTGCTTGCGTTTTCCATGCTACTTCATTCCAATAACATATTATAAAGTCAAGTTAACATTGTGGGAGTTTTTTTATATATTCCTTCCTACAGACCTAAAAATGGTTTCAAGGAAAAGTTTATTTTTCCTTTATCGCCAGGACATCAGTTTTCCCTGTGATCCAACACCCACAATTCTAAAGGCGATGGTCACCAAGAGGCGGGTTATGAGAGAAATATTTTCCGCTTGAAGAATTAAAAATCGACTTGTATTTGCATATTTTTCTCAAAAAATGTGTCTTTAAGCTATTCAGTTTGTTTCGTTTTCGGTGCCGTATACTGTATGTTCATCATATTGTTGCTATATGATGGAATTGGCCTATACTTGATGAAAATCCATAACTAACGTATTCAAAAAACACTTTATTGTGAGATTTTCACTAAACAGTTTTACAAAAACGCAACACGTGTTTCGTCATGCAATGGCTTCTTCGGGCGTGTCTTCAATAACTAGTGAAGTTACGCCCTCTAGTGTACTAGAGTTTACACAATGCTGGAGTATTCAATTCACAATACTAGCGTTTACACAATACTGTTGGTTGGTTGTTGTTAGAGAATATGTGAACCAGAACATCTGGAGAGGGAACTGAAATACCTTGAAATGACCTTGAGATCGAATGGATACAGTGTACCCGAGATCAGGAAAGCCATGAAACCGAAGAGCACTATGGTTGAAAATGCGATAAAGAGTCAGATGGTTGCACGCGCATATCTACCGTTTATCCCTAGAATCACAGATAGATTGGAAAACTATTGGGTAAACACGACATCGAAACAGTTTTCAAACCCACTAGGAAGATACAACAAAGCCTCAGGTCGGCTAAAGATAAAAGAGACCCATTATCAGCTACAGGGGTCTACCGTATACCGTGCACTTGTGGGAAGGTATATATCGGAATCACCAAACGATCCATGGAAACAAGACTGAAAGAGCATAAAAGGAACTGCAGACTAGGCGAAGCGGGCAAGTCAGCTGTGGCAGAACACGTACTTAGTGAAGGATACCACATAATTTTGTTTGAAAACACAGAACTGATGGCCCCCAACCAGGGATACTATAGCCGACTGGCACGAGAGGCAATAGAGATCCACAAACACACGGAGAATTTCAACAGGAAGGAAAAAGCGGTGAACCTCAATCGAATATGAAACCCTATTTTAAGAAATTCGAGAATAACGAACGGAATGACAAAAGGTAGCAAGATTGTTAATGTTACAGGTACAAGTACAGTTACAAATACAGGTATCGATACAACTGATTACCTGACAAAGCATAAATACGCTTCACGAAGCCTAAAAGTTAGTCATCAGATAGCAAGTCATGATGGTGTAACCTTTGAAGAAGCTAGCCACTCGCGCCAGTGAAACGTCAGGAAGAAATTCCAAAATCCACGGCTTTCAAACTCGGAAAACAGTGGCACTGAAAACCTCAGCCGCGAAAGTTTAAACCATTTTGTCATACAAAGTATTTGTTCCGAAAGTATTTTTCTTTCGTTTAATTCAATGTTTATATGGAAGTAGCTATTCCGAGAGGACTTTTTCCAGTTTGAGTCTGAAAGGTACTCCTTTGCACGATTAACACATAATAATATTTTGAAATTGGTTGATTTATTTCTTCCTTTGTTTGGAAGATTTCCACATTAAATCAAATTACTATTTTCATCGAATTCACGAAAGACTCTAAATTCATCTTTTCATTTTCTCAATGATTCACAACAAAATTCTTTTTGATAATTTGTAGTATTAAGAGAATTCCTCATCCTTAACAATAATACTGATTATGACATAATGTCCCAATCCTTGACGATAATGTTTGGTATATTGTGATAACATTTTGCAATGGCTGATTTGATTTTTTACAGTTCATTACAAATGTTAATAGTTACGCGAAAAAAGGAAATGAGATTATAAATGTGAGATCAAGTTATTATGAAATACTTATCATTGTTTTATTTCAAGTTATCAATACATAAACAAAAATTTTATGAGCAATATTAATTTATCATTTTTTTCTGACCTAAAATTACCGATGGATATTCTAGAAAGCAGGCTCTTTTTTTATATTTATAAATATCTTTGTAAAATATTTTAAGTAAATGATTTAAATCAATCTCCTTGGGTTTCATCATCATTGCGCTAACTTCCAATTATTTGAATTCGTCCTAACTTTTTCTCACTTAGATTGACAAGATATATGAAATAAAAGGTGTACCAGAATCATATGGACGCTTCAATAACTTACGAGGTCTATTCAAAAAATTAAATCATTTTTCAAATTTTGCGGGCTACGTATCTATATTCAATTAGGATTTTTATGTTGGTACTTTCGTCTCGAACATATGTTCACAGTTTCATCTATTTAGCATGTTCAGTTTGTTGGTGAAAAGCAGAAAAGTTAGGAGTATTTTGCGTGGTTGGCAATTTTCTACAAAAAAAAGAAGTTGCATCACACTTTGTGTAAAAATAAAATTAGGTCCTCAAAAATACTTGAAATATTGACAGTGACATACGGTGGGCAACAGTAATACCGTTATTATGCCTTCGCCACCGTATTCGCCAGATTTGGCCCCCCAAGACTTTTTTTCGGTATTGAAGATCGAAGAGGCCCATGAAAATACGGCATTTTATGACAAATACTTTTGGAACAGACCCTACAACGTTTCAAAAAAATGAATTATTTCTCCAAAATGTCTATGGATGTTATTTTTCACAAGCAAACCGACCCAGCTTCGCACGACTAGGAGAACATGAAGTGCGAACATAAATAGTCCCTCCTGTTTCAACTTTTGAACGGAGCAAGATATCAGAGTGAGACAAACATTTTCATAAGAAGGAATCATTTTTGATAGATTTTCTATAAAAGCCATCACTTGCCGCCGATAGGGTGCTATCAAATTTTTTTCAAATGGAAACAAGAATCTTTTATTTGACATTTCGTATGAAAAGTTTTTCAATTCTTTATACATTAACTTTTCTGAATTTCGATAACCTGTTGCAAAGTTACTGGTGTACGAATTTCAGATTAGGACTAATGAAGATTCATCACTAGGAATTCCGTAACTCCGCCACTTATATCAGATTTTTTGAAATAAATTTGTCAAGAGAAATAAATCATAATAGTTGACGATAGAATATTAAACTCGATATTATTTATTCATCTCACATATGACAAAATCATTTTAGCCAATACTGAGAATTTTCTCCTTGAACCAATTGACAATGAAACAGTCCATTTTCGAAATCATTTCCATCATTTTGGAATGTTTCTGACGTAATGCTAGCACACTGTTTAAAATAAAAAACTTTAAATCTGTTTTTCCGTTAATGACCATGTGGCAAGAACTCTCGATGCACTACGCTATGGTAATCAAAGAAAACAGTGAGCCTAACCTTGACAATTGATCGAATTCGGCGAGGTTGTTATGATCTTGGTTCCCTGAGCTCTTCGTTTACGACAATTGGACTTTGGTTTCGATGTCATAACCATATACCCATGATTTGTCACCAGTTATGATCCTTTTGAGCAAATCCATATCGCCGCCATTCATCAATTCCTGAGCGATGCTCATGACGGTTTTTTTGTCAAAATTCAGCAATTGTGGAACAAACTTTGCTGCCACACGATTCATGCTCAAAATTTACAGAAAAATTG
The DNA here is from genome assembly GCA_015342045.1 of Leptinotarsa lineolata. Classification (NCBI taxonomy): domain Eukaryota; kingdom Metazoa; phylum Arthropoda; class Insecta; order Coleoptera; family Chrysomelidae; genus Leptinotarsa; species Leptinotarsa lineolata. The sequence goes on from WOGR01003251.1 coordinate 4,629, forward strand.
CATGACATCAGCCAACCGATATGCCGACATCCTCAGCAACTTCTCTAACAATGATTTAACGATTCTCCATAACAATTTTTCTCGTTTTCTCAACATTTTCATCGAGTGTTGATCTGCTGGGGCGTTCAGGGCAAGCGTCTTCATTCACTTGTAAACATTTTTCTGACTCAGAGTACAATCAACGTATGCCACTGTCAACATTTCAAGTGTTTTTGAGCACTCAATTCAATTTTTGACATAAAATTTGATAAAAAATCCTTTGTCCATTTTTCTCGATAGCAGAAAATCGCCTAACATCAAAGAACTAAACAGCTGAATCTGTGAGCATATGGTCGAGAAGAGTGTACCAACATGGAAAAATAAAAAAATCGCTAATTTAATGTATTCAGCGCACGAAATTTTAACATGTATCACATTTTTTGAACATTACACTGAATATGATTTAGGTTAGTTTACGTTTAAACAACGCCGTGTCATGGAAACGTCAAGATGGTGCTGTCCATTAGTTTCGAAATAAAAACCAGGATTTTTTTGGTGCACAGCAAAAATATTGAGTACACTCAAAACTAATATTTACAAATAATGAGCAAAGTAATAATTCGGCCCAACATTTCGAAAAACCTTTATTAAATAAGTAGGTATGATACATAACTAAAATATTGATCAACAGAATCCATAATGTTAAGCAAACTTTCGTGAGAGAATATCGTAGAAACGGAAATTAAAAATATCAAACTCGAAATTATGTGCGTCAAACAAAACGCAATAATATTTTACCATATCAACTACCTAATCCTTGATCACAGAACTATGGCTATTTTTATTTATTACATTGCAAGCAATATGACGGATGAAATTGTTGTTCTCATTATTTTTTTATTACTCACATATTTTTCATTTCTCTCTGGACCCAATCCTAAAACCCACGCAGGCGAAAATAGTTGCTAACATTTATAGGTTAGTGCAGTTTAGTATCAATATAAATAAAACGTGGATTCAGATCTTGATTTCGGGGGTGGTAATTTGGGAATTTCGGGAGGGGCAATTTTCGGGGAAAATACTTTATATATAAAAGTATGTCTGCAAAAAAAATCTGTTTCAAAATCTGTTTTTTCATTAACCAGCTGTCGCACCCCTACGAACGATAACCCTCAGAAGTCTACGAGGCCTTACCTTCTAACGTGTGATTCCTAACACGGTTGCAGAATTATCCCAGCTTCAACTAGAAAAATTCTCTCAAGGAAAATATCTGGTCGAGCCAATTCCCTATGAGCGTGTATATATCACAAAACTTATTTGAAACACCTCAAATGTTCAGATTGAAAACTGTTCCCAAACACCAGAACTGCAACACTCTTCTCGACGGGTCTTCAGAAGATTAAGTACATTGATTCCTAATTCCAAAATCAAAGATCATGGAGAAAGCCGTGAACCATCATATCCTTGAATATTTGAATGGGTTTTACATCTTGAGCGATTATCAATATGGCTTTCGGAAACAGAGATCAACAGGCGACCTTCTACGTATGTCACCCATATTTGGAATAACTCAATCGAGAAACGCGCGCTTGATATTTCTAAGACCCTTGACCATGTGTGGCATGAGGGTTTGCTGGCCAAACTTCAATGCTATGGCTTGTAGAATCATTTTTGTGTATGGCTCTTCAGCTTCCTGAAAAAACGTTCTCTGCAAGTGGCCGTCGATGAATATTTCTCGAATACTTTCACCATCAACGCTGGTATTCCCTAGGGATCCATATTGTCTCCAACCCTCCTTTTATTGTATATCAACTACTTATTGGAAAAACCAAGAATTCAATATATTGCTTTGCTGATGACAGCAAAGCAATATATTGCCGATGTTCTAGAATCAATTTGAATTCTAGGACATCGGAAGAGGAAGATGTTTTATATCTGAAAGCAGACAAGGCATTTTTGAATATTCACATGAATTCGTAGATGAAATTAAGAAAATAAAGTTGTGAGATGAAGTGATTTTAATATCATTTGATATATTTTTGTTGTTTCCAAATGTCTCGATGCCAAAAACTATTGAATATTTTAGGTATCTTCTGAAGGTCAATGGTCTCAGTGGAAAAGTAAAAATATTAAATACAACTACGATTCCGGCCTCGACCAGATATTCTGGAGAGAATTTATCTGGTTGAAGCTGGGGTGATTCTGCAACCGTATTAGGAATCACACGTTAAAAGGTAAGACCTCGTTAGTCCAGCTGGCATAAGTTTCTCAACTTCTGAGAGTTGTCGTTCGTATGGGAGCGACAGCTGATTAACGGAAAAACAGATTTTGAACAGATTTTTAAATACAAGCAAAAATCTGCAAGGGATTTAATCACTTTCCATGAATATACAGATAATATATTTGCGATTTTTGATGCAAAGAAATCTAAAGTAGAGGACTTTGTTTTTACTCTTAACAACACGTTCCCGAACTCAACATTGAGTGCAAATATAATATAATTGAAAACAACGTGGTGTTACCATTCTTAGATGTCTTGGTGATGGGAAGTAACTAGGGTCTGAAATTTTATGTCTATAAAAAGAATACCAGTTCTTTCAGATATATTTCAATTAGCTCACAACACAAAATGACAGGACTTAGCTTTCTTGTCTATAGGCTCACGTTCTCCTTGAGTGGAGAAAGATACGATATTGAGGAAAATGTTATCAAGAACATAGCTAAAAACAATTGGTATTTTCTAAATATAGTAGATAGGTTGATTAGGAAACGTAAATTTAGTGTTCATAGATCTTCGAATTTTTGAGGGGATATTAATTTAAAGTTCATTGTCTTTCCATATGAATCAAGATACATTAACAGATTGGATCGAATTTTCAAAAAGTTGATCGTAAACGCAGCCTCCCAAATTTCTTTCTCACATCAACAGATGTAAGGTAACCCTAAAGACAAGCTATTGAAATTCGAAAAATCGGGGATATATGGAATGAGCTGTTAGGACTGTGACAAAAAATATATCGGTCAGACTGAGCGAGATTGAAACTCGTTTCAAGGAACATATAGCACTATCTGATTTCAGAAACCAGAAAAATCAAATGTTGCAAAAAACGCATTAGAGAACAGCCAATGAATGAATGAAAACTGTTTGGAATTTTTGAGATCGATACATGACACAAAATTTCTGGACGTTGATTGATAACAGTCGTTATCTTTATACCATTTATCGAAGGAAAAGTATTATTGACCTATTTGTGTTCTGAATTCGCTGAACCATTTTTCTGTGGTTGAATAGTAAATTTCGAAACACACAAAACTTTTGAATTTATTCATATAATGTCGGACGAGAATTGCGTGTTCCTCGAGCCAACCATGGACTACTTTGTTTATCCCGCATACATCAGAAGATAAGAACCGGCAATTGCTGACATTTCTTTTTTTTTCTTTTTTCTCGAACTTAATCTTCAATAATGAATAGAAGATAAGAACCGGTAATTGCTGACATCCATTTTTTCTCGAATATTATCTCTTACAGTGAATTATTGTATTGTATAATTTGTTTTGTAAGCATTGTAGCCGGGAATATATCTTTGATGATCATAAATTCTACTCGGAAGTTATCATAGGTTAATGAAAGTTTTTCTCGTATTTTATCTATTTGCCTTTGACAATGTCATAGCTTTTCTATATGAACATTTGTAATGCTCAAAATTCAAATTCAAAATAAAATTTATTGTCCGAAGAATAAATTCTCATTGACAAATCCTGGTGAGAAATATAAATAACATATAAATGGAATGACAACAGTAAAATCACAAAAAGTAAGTGATAACATCAAGTGAAAAGGAATATATAAATAACAATAACCTAATAAAAACGTTCAGAATATAAGAACATGGTTGATAAAATGGAATAAAATCAATCAATTAAGATTGAATTGATTCAAAACAAGTCAATTCTATGAAATACCGTAGATATTACAGCTAGTCATACTCAATTATACCGGGTGATTCTCTAAGGTGGCTCATCCCTGTAACTATTTCATTATTAGAGATAGAAAAACGAAATTTGGGGGTTGTGTATTATAGTTCAATATACATTTTGTGACATATCTACTTGCTTTGCCGTATTTCTAGTTTGACCAGAAATGACCCCAACTTTCGATTTTTAAATGGGAAATCCTATTGATTTTTACTTATTTCGATCGAGAATGACATTCTGAGTCCAACAATTCATCACCTGTCAATATTTGACAAATGAAATCATTTTTATTCCAATTTTTATTTTTTTATATAGAATGCCATGGATCGTGTAAATCGCTTCATTCTTGATCGAGTAACATTGGAAAACTACTACTGTGAGGCTTATGACTTCACAGTCGTCTGAAGAATTATTTCACAGTCGCAAATATGAATTATTTCATATATACGTATTTGGTATACTTATACACTTAATACTGTTATTGAAGCTGTTGCTAGGACTACCTAAACAATTAGGGTAATGAATATGCTGTCGCTTTTAAAAATTTATCTGTTGTGTAGTTTATACTTGGATATGGCAAATTATACTGGAAACGAGGAAAGTGGCATGTTGCTAATTTACAGAGAAACAAAAAAGAATGCAACTGATGCAGCTCGAATTTATGCTCAAAGGTTGCCTAATCGTCGCCATGTTACTTGATCAAGAATGAAGTGATTTGAACAATCCATGGCATTCTAGATCAAAAAATAAAAATTGGAATAAAAATAATTTCATTTCTCAAATATTGACAGGTGAAGTATTGTTAGATTTAGAATGTCATTCTCGATCGAAATAAGTAAAAATATATAGGGGACATTTCCGGTAAAACCGGGAGTACGGCAAAGCAAGTAAATATGTCAAAAAATGTAAATTGAATTATAATACAAAACCCTCAAATTTCGTTTTTCTATCTCCAATAATTAAAAAGTTATAGGGGTGAGCCACCTTAGAGAATCACCCGGTATTGATCATCGTAGAATTCTGCTAAGCTATAATAAGGTCTCACAGAAAGCAAGTCTTTCAACTCTTTTTAATAACGGTGAGGTCATTTATGGTTCTTATTGCTTAGGGAAGGTGATTGAACATTTAAGACCGTTGTAAATAATGAAATCTTTAACTAGGGTCGAAGAAGGCAGCTGTAATTTGAAGCTGAAACTTTGTCTGGTTTGATACACTGGATCGTCCAAGTTGTTAAACAAGTTCCTATTTTTAAAGAGAAGGCAGATAGTTTCATACAAAAATTAGAATTTTGTTAGAGACGCGTTGTCTCTAACATATGTAACATCTGTAAAGCCAAGCCAAGAGTCTCTTGGCTTACATATGCATCGTATTGCACTTTTTTGTATTAGTAATACTGATTGAAGACATGTGGTAGAACACACACTTGAAAAGCAAATACCATAACGTCTTTCAGGCGGAAGTGTAAGCAATCTTGGAATGTGCAAGGCTTACTAACTTGAGACCACAACGAAATGAGCGTATCAATATTTTAACAGACAGTAAGGGCACACTTGGGGCTTTGACAAACCCAAAGGTGACATTGGGACTGGTCTGGGAATGCCGTGAAAAATTGAATGCACTTGCAAACAGGTACAAATCCACTTTGTACTGGGTACCAGGTACCAGGGCATTCAGAAATCATAGGTAATAATGATAAAGCTGAACAATGTGCAAGACACGGAATATCAATCCCATATATGGACCCTGAATCAGCTCTGGGAGTACCAAAATCATTGGTACAAAACCAGATTAGGAAATGGACCAATGAGAAGCATATAAAGTACTGGGCAAAAGTACCTGGCAACAAACACGGTGAAACCTTCATTGGGGAACCGTCCGAGAAAACAACCGAAGAACTACTTCAACACAGTAGGGATCAGCTCAGAATAATTACAGGGCTACTAACAGGACTCTGATCAGTTTGAGGACACTTGAACAAAATGGGGCTGTACAACGGAAACCTAAGCAGCAGACTATGCGACGAAGGAATCAAGACAGCTTTGCACATTTCATGCGGATGTGTGGCACTGAATCACAGGAGGCAAGTAATATATGGGCGTGGAAAATTATGTCCAGAAGAATATGACGAACATTCAACACGGAACCTGTACAGCCTAGTACAGGTGTCATTAAAAGATGAAAGAGTAACCGCAATAAGCCCAAGAGGCTGCAGTGTTTTCCGGAGACTTGGGAGAAATGGACAAGTCAGACGGTTCCCAAATAACTAATAAAAATGGTAAGTTAGACATAACTCCGACGCCCAATTCGTTCAATTTTTGGATGGTGATTTATGAAACGTGCGGACGGGCGTTAGAACAGAATCAGACCTCTTCTGTTCACAAGTGCCTGCAGCAGGCACTCTAATCTGTATACCAGGTGTTCTTTCCAAACATGTTCTCGAGATGCCTAATGGTCGTCTACCCTTCACGGCTAATGATTTTGGCCGTGAAGTTTGTGTTGAAGGTGTACTTCGGTGTCATGTGGTCTGTACACATATTTGATATGTGTTCCTCTAGATGTTTCGAAATTTCTGTTTCGTTCGATCCTTTATAGCTCTGTGAATTTTCCAGTCTGAATTGGCCAATTCTAGCCTCCCTCATTATCACAAAGTGTAAAGAAGGTAGATTCAGAAGTGTCGTCAATGCAGCTGCTGGAATAGTTCTCTTTGCTCCCGTTATTCCCAAACAAGCAAATCTTTGCACCCTGCCTGATTTGTTAATAGCGGTTGCTTGCTTCATCTGACGCAATTTTCGATATCTTCCGTCGATTTCCTCACAATAAGACTTTACTGTGATGATTTGGCCCTGTTGTAGAAAGTTATAGTGTATGACACCAGCCGCTGACCACCATTCAGTAACCATGGCTTTTTTTGTGTGTTTTTGCCTTTGAAAAATACCTGAATGACTCATCGGTGTCAAACCACTGTTTTTAATGTCACTTGTTGTCGTAGAGGATCCATTTTTGATCACCCGTAACGATCCGATTCAAAAATGGATCGTTTTGGTTAGGCAAAAGCAAAGAAGAACAGACTTTGAAACGTGACAATTTCTGTCGATCTTTCAAATCGTGCTAAAGCTAAGCTAAAAGCTTCGAAGCTCAAATCTCCGTAACGAAATTTCGCAAACCAACGTCGAATAGTGCGTCCATTAACACTACCATTGTCAAATTCCTAGTTAATTTTCCGAGCTCTTTCGACAGCGCTTTGGTTCAATCTGAATTCATAGATAAAAATTGGCTGAAAGCCACTCAACATCATCTGATAATAAACTGAAAAGAGGCAAAAAATTGAAATTATAGAAGTACAATAGTATCTATCGATATATACAGTATATACCACGACTCGGTAAAATACGTATTTATTGATATATGGAGCTCCAATAACACATGGTGGAAAATTTCAATAGCTATCAACAAAAAGGCATAAGGCAGCAACAATTTCCAAGTTCATCGTGGCGAGTATCCTCAGTTAAACTGATACACTGAGTGTGTACGTGAACATAATAGAGAGGTAGCCGCAGCAGTGTTCTGCGACTTCTCCAGGGCATTTGACTGTGTAAGACACGGGATTCTGCTGGGCAAACTTGAATATTATGGTTTTAGAAGAATCAGCCATCAGTGGTTCAAATCATATCTAGAAAATCGGTCACAAATGGTGAAAACTAATCATCTCTCTCGAACGGAGGCGACTCTATGTGGTGTTCCACAAGGGTCAGTACTTGGTCCCACACTGTTCCTACTTTATGATCACACAAAACCAAATATATCTGGAAAGTATCAATTGTTTGCCGATGATACCACTATATTTTGGCATGATAATGATGAGCACTTATTACATTACAAGATACAAGTAAACATTGAAAAATTCAAAACCTGTTGTGACAATAAGTTGCTTGTCTTCAATGCTATTAAGTTCGCTGTGAGTTTTCTGCCCTGAGCTTAGGCACAAATAACATCGAAAATGTTTTTTTCACCAGATTTCTAGGGTTTTGAATTGATTTTAAATTGAAATTTAACGACCATGTCACGAAAGTGTGAAAAAAATTATCATCTGGATGTTACGCCATTAGGATAATATCACATGAATTGGGTTTTGCAGGTGCTGAAATAGCTAATTTTGCACCTAGTTTATGGCATAGCCTTCTGGGGAGTGTGAAAAAAACAACTCTAACATATGGTTCAAGTTGTCAAAAAAAAAGATTGAGACGGTTCTCTGTAAAGTAAAAGCACGTGATTCTTGCAGGGACCTTTTCAAGAATAATGGAATTCTCACAGTTACTTCAATCTTCATTTTAGAAACCACTAGCTTAATACACAAGAATCGTAACAAATATATTACAGAACCCTCATACAATAACACGCGATCATCGCAAAAAACAATCTTGTTGAAGAATCTATCATTTATAATGGAATAAAAATTTATAATAGCCTACCAATGAGCTTAAGGAAAATCGAGTCATTGGGATTCTTCAGAAAACATGTTAAAGAACTGCTATTCACTCATCCATTCTGCAATATAGAGTAATTTTTAGTAGTAAACCTTTTTGCTGACATGAAAATACGCTTGTCTCCTTATTAGGATTGATTTCAATATGTATTCATCAAGTGGCTGTACCTATTTATTCATTTCATTAGTTAGCACTCAGCTTGTACATTTCACTTATACAAATTTTAATATTATTGAGTCTGTATCAATACCATTTTAATGTTTTTAACATTTCAACTTGTTTTACCTATACAATGACTTTGTCGATAAGAACTGTTTCTTCTGACAATGAAGGATATTTGATTGATTGATTGATAAATAAACTGAGTGCTCCATTTTGTATTGTTATCAAAACAGTGCCAAGGAGGTAATTAGACGAACGTCTTATGCCGAAACTTCGTAGTCCGCCATTGAGGATGACAGTGTTCTATGTAAGTGACAACTGTTTCTAATAATTATGATGAGACAATACATATTCAAAATGACACAGTTCATAGCAAACAACTAATTTTTTTCACTTGTTTACAATAGAAGAAGTTCATGATATTCTACATTCTATTGGGACTAATGCATTTGGAGTAGATAATATAAACTGAAAAATGCTACTATTCTACAGCCCGTTTATTGACAAATATATATCTCACATCATCAATAGTTGAATTGAAAGATCGTACTTTCCAAAACTCTGTGTACTCTGTTGTTACACCAATTCCAAAGATAAACTGCCCCAAAGAATTTTCATATTTGATAATTATAAGTTTGCCATCCACTTTCTCCAAAATATCCGAAAGATTCTTATACAACCAATTCTACGAGTACTTTCCATCAAATAATTTACTTCACGAGTGTCACTGTGACTCCAGACCTAGTGGGAGTACTGAAACAGCTCTGGCAACTGTAACTAAAAATATCCCATCTGCAATTGACGAAAATTTATCAACTGCTTTGGTATTACTCGACATCTCTGAAACATTTGACATGATCAGTCAGGAATTACTTTGTGCCAAATTAAGATATAAAGGGTTCAATATGCAATCAAAATTTTTGATCTGGAATTATTTCATGAGACGATACCAAAGGATATTGGTAAGGAGATCATATTCATCTAGTCGATGTATTATCAGGGGTTCCTCGGGGGTCTATTGCAGGACCATTGCTTTCAATTATATACACTGCAGATATTTTAAATGAGGTGGAACGTTGTGAAGTGCAGGCTTATGAAGATCATAAACAGTTGCATCTGAATTTCAGTATGAAGAGCTCAGCTGCAGCTATGGAAATCATTAACGATGAATTCAAAAAGGTTGCAAAATCTGCCGAAAAACAGTGTCTGAAGCTTGAATTCATACGAATCTAAAACAGTTTCCTTTGCTAATAAATATAATAGAAATTTTCTGAAAAATAACATGGTTATTCACACAATAATCCCTTAGAAGTGAGTGACTCTGCTAGAAATTTGGGGCTTACCATAAATTCTCAAATACGTTTCCCCCAGTACCTCAACAAGCTGGTAGGCAGAGCCCTTGGATTACCCGAGCTCATTTGGAGTAGTCGTCATATTCTCAATTTCAAATTCAAATGTACATTATGTGAGTCACTTGCTCTTAGTCACTTCAATTACTGTGACTTTCTGTACGATCCATACTCAACGATTGTTGATAAGAAGCGAGTTCAAAATGTATAAAATAGTTGTTGTGGACTCATTTTCGGGATAAGGAAATAAGAACTTTCATAAACTCATTGGATGTAAGTGGCTCAAGATGGAAAATAAAAGACGAATGCACTCAAGTATCTTCGTTAAAAAACTTTCGAATAATATTGACTCACCAAGCCTGTGATACGTTGCTTCACTCCTCGATCTCAAATCCATTCAAAGAATGTCAGAAACAAGTCTACCTTCACTATACCTCATCATAGAACAGCAATTTTTCAAAGGTCATTTAACGGTTGAGGAGAATAGCCACAGCTAGACTTCGCCGTGAGGCTCATTAAGTGATTTACTTACTATTTATTATTATCATCAATAAAAGTCAAGATAATATTATCATTAGCTATTTTATGTATTATATTGTTGAGCGTCCTATGAATGATATCTGATTGAATTACATAAACGAACTAAATGAAAGAAAGTGATTATCATATAAGTCAATGTTTATATTGAAGTAGGTGTTACGAAATAGTTTTTTCTTCCAGCCGATATTGACAGTGATTTCCTTGCATGATCTATATATCTCTGTCAAGGTTAAATATTTTCTTTTGAAAATTCGAATTTGGAAATTGGCATACCAAGTCAATTATTCAATCCAAAATTCTGTTGCGAGATCTCAAATGATCAAACTATCAGTAAGTTTCAATTGAAAATTTAGCTGTGGGACATTCTACATCTACATGGTGATGATAGAATATTATATCACGCTGTAATGGATTCATTGTAGTATTGGCAATGCAACACAAACGAGTGTTCAAAAATAGATTATCATATGCACAAAAGATGTACTTACATTTGAATATTTGTGAGGAAACAATTGGCCAGTCTAAAAATAAGGGTGTTGTCACAACAACTTTATTTTATACCAGTTTCCACTCCAAGTATTTCTGTGAGCAGACTTGTCGCTACGAGAAGACAGAATGGATATCAGAATCGCTATTTTCATCAGTTCGGACTTCCATTGTCTAATATTGTATGAAATGATTTGAAATCCCTGAAATAAACAATACAACTGAAAATTAAAAGAGTAGCTAAAAATGGCAAATATATTAACCAAAAAACCTGAAAAGAATTCACAGTGAAATAAAATACGAGGGAATAAATTTAACAAATAAAATAAAAATAAATTAATATAATTGAAAATTAAGCGATTTCAAACCACGTTACTTCACGACGTTTCGATTGTTAGTATCCACAATCATCTTCGGGTGATGATTGGACTAATTCCTCCGAGAGATGACTATTTATGGGTCTTTCGAGTACTTTTACTTGACCCTTCCTTTCACTTATCACTTATCTCTTCTTTCTGCTCCACTGGTTT
>WOGR01003252.1:0-16135 GCA_015342045.1 Leptinotarsa lineolata
ACATATACACGAAAGTATACTTAGTGTGTGTGTGAATTTGAATCCTGAAATGGAGCCAGCGAAGGGTTTTGTGTAAGATTGTCCCAATAATTAGGCTTAGTTCGATGAGAAGATTATTTACGACGGGATAGCAGTACTTGAATAATCATCTCATCTATTATAATGAAAGACAATACAATGAACCGTTCACTTCACTTCATAGATTGGATTGCTAAAGTGGGGTGATTTTGTTCATAAAATTTCTTGTAGAAAAATTTTATAACTTCATGATCGAAAACTACTTTGATATTTTTATTGTTAAGATATTCCCTAATATTTCTCAAGTTTTGAATGTACACAAATTTATTATAGGAGAGAGAAAATAACTTTTGTCGGATATCTATTGGGTTTTTTGTTCATTACAACAGGTTTAGGTTCATGATACCAGTTTCAAGTAATAATAATAATATAATGATGATCTTTATTGAGTAAAATAGTATATAAAAACCAAAAGACCGAGTTCAAAACTGCAGTGTATTACACTTTCACTGACGCATTTTGACAAACACTTGACAATATTGAAGAAAGTAATTTTCTTCATCCTATATTCAATATGAATTTCTACGAAAGATACATGCATTTACTATTGCGAAATATTTCATATTATATTTTCCAAAGCGTGAACAAAAAATAAATATCAATTTAATGTGGCTTTCTGAATTGTTTGCTTTCTATATCCATACAAGCATACAACTCATGAAGCCACACACCATGAAAGAAGGAAAACAAGGAGAAAACAAACACAAAAAAACATCAGAAATTCTTTGAACAGCATACAAATAAAGTGAACCTAGAAAACCTAGATATATAAAATCGTATGTGGAGGTTGTAGTGGAGAATACGTCAGCCAAACAAATGAACGAATATCAGTCAGATTAAAGGAACATAAACTGGCACTGCAACAAATAAATATGATGGGTGGACTGCCAATAATGGATCGTACCTCTGGCCAGCACATTTACCCTATCTGTCTCATATGGATTATTATGAATGGGACATACTGAAAATATCGTATATGGAGATCCTGCACCACAAGCACTAACGTCCTGGATGCTCATGATTTTATGTCCATGACTTTATTCACAGCTTGCTGTGAATAGAGTTTGATGAATTGATGGAAGTGAACGGAAATGTCTTCGAACATTTTTTGAATTAGTTTTCATTTTTTGTGTGGAAACAATGCGATATTTTTCATTTTCGCTCTTTTATGAAATATTTAGAGTAAACATGTTTTTATTCATTATTTATTCGTTTGAAATCCCGTCTTCGATGAAAATCATGACGATAAATGAATAGCTTTAATAAACTTTCTATAACTGTTCGAAATGATGTTTCGTAGCCCGTAGTTTTATGGTGGACATTGTTTCAAGAAAAACTGAAATATCAATTCCACACAACTTTTATAACATTTTGGAAATGTTACTCATACAAGATGATGCAGTGAAGTATTTTAATTGATCAGTAATAGCGTATCTATGTATTTTATCAACATTTTCAATTTTATGGATGAATCACTCATGGACCGAATACCTATTTTTTTTGAGTAAACAGCGGTTCATTTTTGCCATGAGGTGTTTAATATAAACTCACATTTTGATTATACCAGGTTATACTTGGATTAAGGAAGTTGGTACTAACTTCAGGTATAATCGAAAGTGTAGAGAAAACGTCATTATTTTTATCAATGAAGCCGTTGGCTAACCGACGCGACAGTCATCGCGCTGTACTTTGTTTATGTATGTATGTATGCTTCGTTTTACCAACTTCAATTAGATCAGAGCTTGTTTTCATTTGTGTTTGTACATCTATACTTCATTCATATTTGAACATTTATCTTGTACTGCAACTGCCTTTAATGAAAAACTCACAGTGATGATTTTCACGTTTGAAAAAAGATAGTTTTGTGAGACCACACATTTGTTAGACTACAGATCATCCGTCAGTCTCAATGTTCGCCATAAAAAGCATCATATTTTCTTGAAAAAGTGAGAAATGAAAAAACATTGGAAATTTTCATTCCTCAATATTCATGATGATCTCTTACCACGTAGTAACGGCTTCATCCATAAATTTATCATTTTTTCTCCCAATAAAACTATATGTAGATGAATAGCAATTTTTTTTCGATGGATTGAGTGACAATTATGGATCATAGAAGTGATAAATAACACAGGTCTGCAAAAAAAACTTTTTGAAAGTTGTTTTGATTTCGTTAACCGATCTTTATGTAGTTTTTTTCGCTGATTTCAAAAATGACATTTGTTTCTATCTATCACGTAGGGTTTGCCTAGAAAATAATGATGAAATGATTGAAAAAGTACAAAAAAACGAGGAATTGTGGATTTATTTTTATTATTTCAACATGAAGTGAAAGCAAAAAACAATGCTACATAGTTGAACTAAGCATAATAGTGATACACAAGTGTTTGCAAAGTGATTATAAGTCTTTGTAAAAACGTTTTCTTTTTCCGTCAAAGCTTCTTTTGGTACTTTTTTGGCTGTGTTCTTGTGAATTTTCCCCTTTCAACATCCAACAGTAGTCGGCCATTATGTTAATATTCTACCTACCTTGGTATCTGCGTTCTATTTCTTTAATGTCTTGATGGAACCATTCTCCTTGTTCCTCACTTACAGCCCCTATATTTTCGGGAAAATAGTCCAGATGTAAGTGAAGGAAATGATAGATGATTCTCAAAAAATTTTATTCAAATCACCGCTGTCTGTTCTCAGGTGGAGTCAGACACAGTGAGACTATTTTGAAAATGTATTCTCCTTACATGGAATCGGTATCAGTTCAAGGCTTAGGCAATGCTACCACCTGTTGCATCCGTTCTTTGAAGCATATATATAGAAGAGATCCACTGATTTTGAGTAAGACATTATCAAAAGTAGATATCTCTGTCTGTACCTCACTGCTTACTCTACGTGACTCACTATGAAAAATAATTTTATAACCGAACAAAAGGAGGAAAGTACTTGTTGACGTCAGTTTGTATACTTAACCGTACTGCTGCAGACTGCTCAGAAGATTCCCAGACCTGTGAAAAGAGAAATTCAAATAATTGGTATGCTACAATGTACAAGTTGAAATTGACAGAAAGGATTTCTTTGTGTTCAGATTGGCTCCCAAACTGTATGGAATAAAAAATGGAAAAATTAAATATCACAATAGAAATAAATAATTTCTCTCTCATCCCCATATCTTCAATTCGATCTTTTCCATTTGATACAGCTCACCACTTCTACATGATTTTGCTATGTCAAAAATTGGAGCAATCTGAAATGAAGAAAAAATTAAAAATTCATCATTTCTGAGTTCTTACTCAGAAATGATGGAATAGTTGAGGCATTCGCGGGCAAGGTTTTCAGTATCACTGTTTTTCGGGTTTGAAGGCAGTGGATTTTTGGAATTTCTTCCTGACCTTTCGCTGGCGCGAGTGGCTAGCTCCTTCGGAGGTTTATACATCCTGGGTTAATATCTGATGACTCTTTATCGGATCGGATATCAACCGTTCGAATGTATGAACCTCTGAAGAAGCTAGCAGCTCGCGCAAGCAAAACGTCGTTGAGAAATTCTAAAAATCCACGGCCTACAAACTCGAAAAATAGTGAGACTTTATGTTCCTACGCATTAGTTATTTGAAAGGTTTGTTTCATTTATTTTGCTCATGTACTAATAATTTATTGAAGATTTTTTGAATAGTTGGCAAAAATAAATATAATTCGAATCCTTTTTCAAAACCAAAACTAACCGAAGTCAGAAACATAAGTGGTCCTTCGATCCATCAAAATAATCTCCCTGTGGAAGATGGCGGAAAATAAATCCTTACCTCTAAGAAAAAGTGAAAGAAAAAAACGAAAGGAATGCTACCTGCAAGATGTGTCGACGTCACTCAAGACTTAGGAAAATACAAACAGGCAGCTATGAATGAAGATGAAGTTTCTCGAAAAATCCAAAAGCAAATGAATAGAAGTCTTCTTTAGAGTTCATCAAAAACGCATAAAACCACCAAAGTTTTTAGTAGTTAATCCAGGAGAAGAATGCAGTTGGAAATCGAATTTGAGAAGGAAAAAATATCGGCAGAAATTGAAAAAAGGCTGATTGAACGAGAAGCAGAAATGAAATGAGCATAATTGTACAGTATGAATTCGAACGAGTTTTCATTTGAATAAGAAAAAACGGCAACACATAAATCATCCTCCATTCAAAACTGGGTGAATACTCTAGACGTAAATGGAAAGATTTCACGGAATGTGAATAATAAACAGAAACAAGAATCCACTAAGGCAAATGTTCAGGGTAATATGTTGGAACAGCATAAAATGGAACAGTTTATGGCTAGACAATCATTCAGTAAAGAACTTTCAGTATTTTCTGGTGAACCCGGAGAATGGATTAACTTTATACATCAATTCCGAGGAACAACATAACTCTGCGGATTTTCCGACGCTGAAAACATTGTGGGTTTACAAAAGTCCATGAAAGGTAAAGCAAAAGAATGCGTAAATGCTTTACTGATTTTCAGTCAAGGAGTAGACAAAATTATCGATACCCTTGGAAGAAGATATGGCAGACTCGACATCATCATTCAATATTTGATTGATTCCGTAAAAAAATCCTGACAAAAATGAGGATAAGCTTGACACCATTTTGGACTTCTCAAATAAAATAAAAAATTTGGGTTTTACTATTAGGAGTTTGGACTGCTACCAATTTGCGTGTGGAATGGGGTAGGAAAGTTGTACAGTTGAACTAGTGAAGCAGTTACATACGTTATTGGTCCAGAACAGGAACAGAACAGAAGAAGAACGTTTTTACTACCAGTCAACAAGAAAAAACAGTTTATAAATGTATATATTGCAAAAAAATGGACATGAAATTTTTTAAGAAACTTAATATTTCACTATTACGTTTTTCAAAACATTGGGAGTGGGCAAGAAAAAAAAAATGTGTTTTACTTGTCTTGGATCGTCACATCTCACAAAATTTTTCCGAAGTAAGAAAAAATGTGGAATCAATGGTTGTGCTTCCAAACATAACCCAGTTTTGCATAAAGTAGTTGAATATAATTCAGTTAAGGTGGAAGAGTACCCTAATCATCATGTCAACTATTCCCAGAAGACTGAAATACTGTTGAAGATTGCCTCTGTTGAATTAATCGATCCTGAAGGTGAATTTGATATATTTGCCCTCTTTGATGAAGCATCCACCATTATTATGATCGATTCTAGGCTGGCAGACGAAATAGGTGCAACAGGTCCATGTGACACTATGAGAATAAAATGGACAAATTCAATTACATCCGAAGATTGTAATTCGAAGAAGATATCATTGAAAATACGTGGTCTAAGTGGAAGTATTACATACAACTTGAGCAATGTCCATACCGTTGAAAATTTGTCTCTTTCTGTGAAGTTTGTGGATGTAAAAATTCTATTCAGGAAAATGGATTATATAGGAAACATGAAACTATCATCTCTTCATAATGCAAAGCCAATAACACTCATTGGGCAGGACAATATCACTTTATTAATAGCCAGAGAAGTCCATGAAGGAGAAAAAATGATTCTTTATTGTCTAGATCCAAATTAGGATGGGTTATACATGTCAACTTCAACAAAAGTCATTTTGGCAGGGTCGATGGAGAATATTCTTTTTTGTCAACCACCAGCGCAAAAATTTGCAAGATTCAGAGGATCATCGTGAGAATTCTTTCAAAACTGACAGTTTGGGAGTGAAATATTACAAAAAATTACAAAATCCAGATGATATTCGAGCCACAACAATCTTGGAAAAAACTATATACTAGAAGGATTGATTTCAACAAGTGGGAAACTGGACTTTTGTGAGTGACCAAACTCTCGAATAGTAAACTTACTACACCAAACCGGCTGAAAGCTATAGAGAAAAAATGGACAGTGACAAAAACTTTGCTGTTAAATATGAGATGAAGATTTTACAATATTTTGAAAAAGGGTATGCCAGGAAATCAGGCAATGAGAAAATTCAGAATACATCCCAAAATATATGGTATTTGCCACATATTGCTGTAACGAATCCAAATAACCCTGATAAAATACGTTTTGTATTTGACGCAGCAGTAAGTCCAGTGGTAACAGCCTCAAATACTTCCTTTTGAAAGGCCCAGACTTGCTAAACTCTCCACTTGGAGTTATTTTTAAATTCAGGTAAAGAAATATAGCAGTAACAGCAAACATAAAGAAAATGTTTCATAGAGTCCAAATTCTACAGAAAGATAAAAATGCACAGCGTTTTTCGTGGAGGAGAAGAAGAAGAGATGGAAAAAATCCTGAAGAATATAAGATGGTTACTTGATATTTGGAGCGGTTTCGTCTCCAACTTCTGTTCAATTCGTGATGAGGAGAAATGCACTAGAATTCAGAGAAGACTTCCCAGAAGCTGTAAGAGCTATTACAGATCGCCATTATGTTGATGATTATTTGGACAGTTTTGATACTCTAGAAGAGGCAAAGACAATCACATCTGGTGTAATTGGATTACATGGAAGAGAAAGTTTTATCATACAAAATTTATCGAGTAACTCAAGAGAACTCTTGAAAACCATTCCAGATGAATATCGAGCTATAAATCGAAAAGACATGGATTTGAAAAAGAATCTTCGTTACCTATTCGAAGGATTCTGGGTTTAATATGGAATTCTGATGAAGGCAAGTTTGGTTTTTCAAAGAAATGGAATGGAGATGATCTTCAGAACTTGCCCAAAGCACCTGTTACGAAAAGTGATGTTTTAAGAACAGTGTTGACTATCTTTGATCCATTTGGGTTCTTGAGCACCTTCACAATCATGGTAAGAACTCTGCTGCAGGATATTTGACGAACAAAAATTGACTGAAATGATAAACGTACTGAAGATATGATGGTCAAATGGAAAAAGTGAATTGAAAAAATTGAAATATTGACTAATTTAATCATTCCCAGATGTTACGTTTCAAATGTATTCGATGCTCAAGAGATACAACTACATGTCTTTTGTGATGCTAGTGCTCGGGCTTACGTTTCTGTTGCTTATTTCCGTATCACCAAAAAAGAATCTATTGGAACGTGTTTCGTAATGACGAAGTCTAGAGTTACACCAATAAAACAACAGATATCCATCTCTAGGCTAGAACTTCAAGCTGCAGTTTTCGGGAGCAGACTCGCAATGACCTCCCAAGAACACCACAGTATCAAAATTAACAAAATGTTTTTCATTGGACAGACTCCAAAACTGTTGTAGGCTAGGTCAAAGCAGAAGCCACAATTTTCAAACCTTTTGTGGCATAGAGTGAGTCTGAAATCATAGATAACACTGATGTAAGGAGTTGGAACTGGGTACCAACGAAAGAAACTGTTGCCGATGAAGCCACAAGAGAAAATAATCTTCATTATTGGGAATCTAGTAGATGCTTGAACGGTCCCAACTTCCTGAAGTATCCAAGCAAGGAATGGCTCCGGATCCGTATTGTCGAGATCGACAATTCTGAGGTGAAGAGGAAGTTTGTTGGTATTACTTCCCAAGATCGAGAAAATGTAAAGGAAATCCAGCCAGATATAGCGAGATTTCCATCTTGGTTGAAGTTATTACGTGCAACGGCTTGAATGCTAAGATTTATCAGATATATATTTAAAAAAGTCGTCATTTGACAAAGAACTCATGCTTAACGAAATAAAAATTTCCAAACATTTATGGATGAAATATATTCAGAAAGAAAATTTTCATTCATTGAGTGCCTGCAAAATGACAGAAAAATTGAATCCTCTAGCAAGCTCTTCGAATTATCACCTTTTCTAGGTGATGAAGAAATAATACGACTCAAAAGTAGAGTTTTATATTCAAATGATTTACCTGATCACACAAAATTCTCAATAGTTCACGAACCAACAAATTACTTCACGAAAATGATGATTTGATATCACTTCAAAGCAGTGCATAACGGTCAAGAGTTTGTCGTAAATGAACTAAGAATATAAGATCAGCAGTGAGGAGTTGTTGGAACAGATGCCAATTTTGCAAGAATAAAAGGGCAAAACCGGAACTATCAGAGATGGCACCATTACCGAATTCTCGTCTAACCTCATTTGTTCGACCTTTCATCATAGTCGAAATGGACTATTTTACGCCTATGAATGTTTCTGTTGGCTGAAGACATAAAAAAAACGGAGTACTGTTTACATGCATGAGCACCCGTGCAGTTTATCGCGAAATGGCACACTGTTTGAGTACAGTTTCGAGAATAACGGCAATCAGAAGACTCATTGGTCGTAGATGATGTCCCAGAAAAGTATATTCCGATAAAGTCACGAACCTCAGGGGAGCAGCAAATGAACTTAGGAGAGCCTTAAAAGATTTGGATGAGAATAATTTAGTTTCGAACTTAACCACTAACAACATTGAATTCAGTTTCATACCTCTTTCGCTTCACATATGGAAAGAAGCTTCTTAATAGAAGCTGAATCCATTGCCAGTAGCCGTCCATTGGTTTACGTGTCACTCGACCAAGCAGACAGTGAAGCCATGACACCAAGTCACTTTTTAATGGGAACATCAAGTGTAACTTAGATCCCACGTGAATTCGAAAAAACTGATTCATCTACAAGAAAACAGTGGCCAGTATCTCAACTTCTCTCGGATCATTTTTGGAGACGAAGGAATATCTACCTGTTTTAACCAAGAGAACTAAGTAGTTTTGTTCATTCCTAAAAAAATTAAGGTTGGTGATGTGGTTATCATAGTTGACAATCAGTTTTCGAGAAACATCCGGCCAAAAAATATCGTCACTGAGGTTTATCAAGGAGAAAATGGTCAAATTTGAGTGGTAGATGTTAAAACGTCCATAGGCACATTCAGGAGACTTCTGACTTTGTACATTCTCGACGTTGACGAACCACATAGTATTAGTTGAAGAACAGGATTTCTTCACCAGGAAAAAGTGTTACTATAGATTATTATTTATTAGTTGAAGAACAGGAGCTCTTTACCAGGAGGGAATATTCCTAGGGATTATTTATCTGAAATGTGTGTTTTATTTATTTCGAACATGTACTAATAATTTATTAGAGATTTTTTGAGTAATTAGCAAAAATGAACAGAATTTGAATACTTGTCAAACATAAAAACCACGTCTTGTCATTCAGAGTATTTTCATTCAAAAAACTTTCAAAACCAAAGACTTTTTCAAAACCAAAATTAAGAGGACTCAGTTATATATCTTATGGAGCTTCTATAATGAATTGCTGAATTTATGATTTCAGTAGTACTTATGACTTTTTGTCAGAATAACTATCTGATTGTGGTTTGAAAATGCTTTAAATTTGAAATATTTGCAAATATCTATATTATTGTTTGTATGCAATGTAGTCTTTAATACAGAATTTGAAGGCTGATTCTGTGAAGTATGCCAGTAAAATCATTTCTGAAAATGACCCATTTTTTTTATTATTGCGGTAATCCATGAATTTCGTATAACGTATTCCATAAAGTTCTCTGGATTTTGTAGGCTACAAATTATATTCGGCGCCTTTTACCAGATTGTTAATTTCGGAAAGGGATAACATTTCTTTATTATTTTTCATTACTTTGAGAAATATATAAAATCTGTTGGGAGCTCTGGAAATAGATTTTCCTCAGCAACGGAACTGGTGATGTGATTTAAATAGGGCTATGGAATTCAACAATCGCACGTCAACGTTATACATACCTACCTAGAACTCTCAATGTGCACCCAATTATCATCCATTTTCATTTTCATCTATTTTATATTATTATCTTTCGATTCAAAGTTAGAAATTGAACAGGAACAGACTATCAGAATACATATTGAATATGATGAATTATATCCGTTATATGAAAATATTTTATTTTGAATTCTGGGATACACTGTATAACAAATTGAAGAAAGAATCATATGACTCACATTGCATAGAAACGGATTTACTATGTCGGCTAGTTTCTATTCCTTGCATGCTCCTCGGCAATGAAATAGCTGCGGCATTAAATCTATTACTTCTCTGGCTAGTTGAATGAAGCACTATTTTTGTAAGCAAATTCTCTTTTATTACATTCATTACATTTTTCACATAAGAGATAACCCGAAGCAGTAAAATATTCTTACTACATTGGTCAACTAGTTTAAATATACAACTTTTGAGTTTTTCAATTGAAATGAAAATGCAAGGAAAGTTCATATAGCGTTTTCAACTGTATAGTCAGCTAGGATTATAATGTGGGACACTTATAAGTGAAAAACTCTTATAGTAAAACTTTGGATGTTACATATACCTCATAACAAGGAGTTACATTTGATAATGCTGATAAATGTAATGAACAGTTTTGACATATTCAAGATACGAGATTGCTTGCGATTTCTTCACATTTTAATAATTCCATTGTTTCTTTCCAAATCGAATTCATCAGAATTGAATCTTTTGCAGTTTCATATGTACTTGCTATTGCACATTCCTCGAAGTGCTTTCCTGAATGTACTTCAATTCCTTGTTCTAAAGCTGTATGTAATATTGTTTGTGCTCCTTCTTCAGGTGTCTGAAATTAAAATTTAAATTGAATTTTTACGTTGACTGAACCTATGGAATAACTTGACGTTTCCTCTCTCCTACATTCAAATTTAGCGAAGATTTCCATGATTTTGGATGATAATATTGTGTGTTAATAGATGAAAAAATTCGCAGGCAATGAAAAAATTATGTTGATCATTGGCATGATAATGATACTGTTCATTCAAATAATTTGAATTGTAATCGGTGAATTACGCCCGTTCAGTATTTGACTCATCATCATTATAAACTTAAAGTAGATTCATTATCAGTTATTTCACTAGTTTTTTATCAATAATAGTTAAACCCGCCTATAGGTCGATGTTTGCTGCAGATTCCAATTAGTTTTCATGAAATATAAATATATGATTTTTTGTTTTTTTTTTATGTGTCAGAGAGCCAAAAAAATATATGTTGGATAAGTTGTCATGAATATTACACATAAGAAAGTAGTATTAGTTCGCCGCTTTGTAACCGCTAACATAACCTTATTTTCTCAACAGAAGTGTTACATACCATTCGCTCATTTTCTGAGCGTTGAAAGTGCTGTTAAACTTCAAATTATTGTTCGTTTTCAACTACTTGGATCAAGTATTCCTCACACGATTTCTTCGCTCTCACGATATACAGTCCATTAGTTCAACATGAGTTGGCTCTCTTGGGCTCTTCCATTGGAATGATTGGAATTTGGTTTCGATGTCATAACCATATACCTATGATTCGTCAACAGTTGATGATGATAATGAAGGTATTCATTTCTCAACATAATAAGTTTGAATGAAATACAAAAAAGTTTTCAACATGGTGTGAAAAGACCGGAGATCAGATCAGTTATGACTCTTTTAAGCAAATTTGGATCGCCGTTGACATCATTCCATCAATAATTCGCGAGCAATGCTCATACGATGGATTTTAGTTCAAAATTCAGCAATTTTGGAACGAACTCCGCTGCCACACGCTTCATGCCCAAAATGTTCGAACAAATTTCATGGCATGAACCAACCGATATGCCAAAATTCTCAGCATTTTCTCTAAAAGTGATTAGAGGACTGTGGACATATGTTTGAGACAAGTGTATCAACATGAAGAATGAAAAGCTCGCTAGTAGAATGTATGTAGCCCGCGAAATTCGAATATTGACCTTATATTTTGAAGAGTTCATTACAACAGATTGGTTTGTACGGCATATAAAATAGACGTTTGTTGATACGATTCATTATTGTTCGCATATTTTGAAACACAAATGAATGTCTGGATTGATCTAGATATTTTTCCAGAGAGGTGGTAAAAATAGTCCAGTTGACAACACTAGTAATATACGTTGGTGGAAGCATACTCCAATTGAGGACGCATCAAGTGATGGTTCCAGCAGCGTTTGTTCAACCATCATATTTGACGAAATGGATTGCGATAATGCACCTGATCAAAATCACTGGTGGAATCTGAACGGGTTTCCTGGAAAAAAGAATGAGGAAAGCGGGGCTCATCACATGGCTCATCAAGTCCATATGATGCTGTTCATAGTCATTCAAGATCAAACTCAAATCCGTCTGGAAGACATTCAACCAAGACCGTGTGACGTACTCCAATGTTTCAAAGACAAGAGAGGAGGACAACTACGGAGTTACCATGAAATTTCCCAAAAATGCAATGAAATTCCAGACTTTCTGTTGCTAAACCACCACAATAAGCGATAACTCAACGGTTTCTATTGATTTTATTAAGGAAAGTATTGTTATATTACAATCTACTGAAAACTATCAGTTCACGAAAAATATTGAAATAAGTACCTTGAAGAAGTATTTCGCAAAATACTGAACTATTATGCTCGAAATTCCTTGTAAACAGTTGAATATCTGTGTATATATTGCTCCAGGATGTAAAGAAAATACACTGACGTTTGTTGTTTTCAATAACTCGGCAAGCTTCATTGTAAATAGTATATTGCACAATTTGCTGTTGCAGTAACTCAATACTGGCCCTCCAAACTTGTTCAAATTTTCTTGTGTCAGTTTGGATCTACTCGCAGCCACCGATGATACATTTATTATCCTGCTGGGGGAAGATTTTTTCAGCAAATCTAAAAAACAAGTATTTTTGAAATATAATAATCACAAAATCATTTTTCAATTACCTATAAGAAGCATGGATAACAGAACTGGTCCAAAGTAATTGACCTGCATCAATATCTGCAAACCATCCTCGGTGACCTTATCTCTTAGAGCTCCAACTCCAGCGTTATTGACTAATATGTCCAATCTTTCTTCTGTTTGCAATATATTTTCAGCAAACTTTCTAACAGATGACAGTGAAGCCATGTTGACCAATTTAACAACGACATTTCCATTTTCAGTTTCTTTAACAATTTGGTCTCTTGCCTGATTGGCTTTGACTTCATTTCTACAAGCTAAAATTACTCGAGCACCCCTCTTGGCAAACTCTAAAGAAGCCTCATATCCTATTCCTGGAAATATTTTCAATTTCATGTAGACATTTCTGTTTAATTCCAGATACCTATTTGATAATTTTTTGCATAGGTTCGCCAACGTATTGAGTGATAATTCGATTGATACTGTTGGATTTATTACGAACAACAAAATACATAATCAAGTAATTTGAATTTTACTTCATATTTTTGTCAAAACACTACACTCAAAAATTTCAGTTTGTTTAGGTGCTCAATTATATTTTTAGTTTTGGGGTCTTAACGTAATATATGAATTGTAATACTACCTTTACAAAAATAAATGTTTATGTAAATAAAAAAACAAATGCGAATTGATTTGGGCATTTCTTCTTCAGTGAATAAAATAGTGCAGGGTATCAAACAAATCGTCATCACACAAATTTCAATTTTTAATGCTTGCTCTTCATGAATATGAATGAGAAAATACGATTCTTGTATTGAAAAACCAAGTTCTCATGAGTTTCAATTATTTCACGACATTATTGTAATTAGAGGAATGTAGGCATTAACGGCTGGCATCAATGTTTTGCTTGATTTCCAGGTTTGGCCGTGGACTTCTTTGGTTATAATATCCAAACGTTTCGACTGCAACTGCAGCCGTCATCTTCAGTGGCGTGGTCAAAGTTCTCTTCTTGACGTGTCAACTGAAACTGAAGCTCTTATTTCTGCCGTGTCATTTACAGTGCTGATTTTTCTCGCATTTTTTATAATGCCGGGTTCGCGCGTACTTCCCGCGCGATTTGGTTAGCCTAGGCTTCATTTTGGCGCTTTCCAATGCTGTGTGCCAGATCTTTGGTAGATATTTTCTGTCTTCCTTCTTGTTGAAGTTCTCTTGGTGTTTGTGTATTTTTACGGCTTCTAAATACATTCTTGTGGAATAATGAATCAGTGTTGCTAGCCTCTCGGTATTTTCGAACAGGATCTTGTGTTCTCCGTCTGTCGATTGGGACAGATTTTTCGGTCTGTCCCAACCAGCAACTCTGCTTGTGCTCGACTAGGCGATTACAAATGCATCTTTTCGTCTGACCGATATAGACTTTACCACGATCACATGGAATCCTGTAAACTCCCGCTGATTTAGTTGATCTCTGCTGTCTTTTGTTGATCTAAGATACTCCGATATTTTTTTTGTTGGTTTGAAGACGGTGTGAATTTTCTCCTTCTTTAGAATTTTTTCGATTTCTCGAAAAACGCCGAAACGAAGCCAACTGAACCAATTCGCGCGGGAAGTACGCGCGAACCCGCCATTACAGAAAGTGCGCGAGAAGTCAGCACTATAAATGAAACGGCAGAAATGAGAGCTTCATTCATTCGAGATCTAGACTGCGAAGAGGTAACATCTCTATAGAGAAGTGATCGATATCTAGTGTGTACGTGCGAAAAGACGATATAGTTCTTTTCAGAACTTTGAAGTGCTATTAATAGCACTGTGAATTCGATTTAATCATAAATTACATTTCAGATTTTTAATAGGTGTTTTTCAGACAGATACTGCTCCTGAAATGAAGCAGGAAATGACTGAAAAAGATAAAAAGATCCAGGCACTCCAGAAGGAGAATGCCGCACTCAAAAGCTCGCTCGACAGGCTCATTGAGCAAGTAGCAGAGCTAACAAAAGAAATTAAGGAGATGAGAGCCGATAGGAAAGTTGAAAAGGAGGTTAAGAAAAAGCAAGAAAAAAACCTCCTAGCAAAAAGAAGGAGGAAAAAGCCGCTGTCGCTAAGGAGAAGACCCAAAAGAATAAAACCCCAGAGGAGGTCCCGAAAAATATGAAGCCAGCTGCACCCGTGGTAGGAAGCCAAGCTGCTGATAACCACGCGGCAAAAAAATCAGCTGAGAATACACCGGCACTCTCGGCAAAAAGAACAAGAGGAGATAATAATGCCTCCGATATGGAAGTGTCAGTTGAGGGAGAAGGTTTCGAGTTGGTCGAAACTAAAAAATCCCGCATCGGACGGCGCAGGACCGCGAAAATTATCGCAATCTCTGCAGTCCCGACAGATGAAGAAGAAGAAGACCAAGGTAAAGTTCAGGCAGTGGTGCCAAATGCGCAGATACCACCTCCTCAGGTACCAACTCCTCAGGACAACCAGGCAGTGATGCCAACAACGAGTAGGAGAAATCTACCAGATGTGCCAGTGTGATCATCTGTCAGACCGACAAACGAACCAGCAGCCTCGGGAGCTGCCGTCAACCAAGATCAATCGAAGCCACCGCCAGTCGTTCTACACGACAAGTCGCGGTGGACAGCTGTTTCAAGGGAGCTTGAAAAACTACGGATAAACTTTAGTCGTGCGAGACTAACAAATAAGGAAATAGTTATCTTCACAGACAACGAAAATAGCTGGGTAAGATGCACCCGATTCTTCGAGGGAGCCAAACTAGACTTCCACACTAACAATCTAAAGAGAGACATTCCCCTACATGTCGTCATCAAAGGCATTCCGGAGAATGTCAAAAGTAGAGACGTCGCCGAGGATTTGACGAAGCAAGGATTCTTCGTCATCGAATGTAGCAGAATGACTTCGAGGAGAACAAGGAAGCCTCTCCCAATCTTCCTAGTTGAAGTCCCCAAAGAACAGGACAAGATCTTCAACATAAGGACCTGCGTAAGCTTAATAGTGCGCGCGGAGCCTCAGAGAACTAACAGGCAAGGCATTTCACAATGCCACAGATGTTAATATTTCGGCCATGCCCAACGATGCTGTCACGCGACAGCGCGTTGCGTGAAATGTGGTGAAAACCACATTACACGGGAATGTGACAAAACCAGGGAAACTCTGGCGAAATGCGTTAATTGTCTGGATGCACACTCAGCCAGCTACAGGGGTTGCAAAATGTTCCCCAAGAAACGCCCCGCAGGACAACAACAACAACAAGGAGGAAGTAGGCCGAGGCAATTGGAAGCCCAACGGCCTAAAAAACCCCAACAGCCCAAGCCAACGCAGCAGCAACAACAGAAGCCCACACAAAACAAGGTAAGCGAAAACAACCTAATAAACGTTTTAGCTACCCTCAGCTCGGAGCAGCAAAAGACCGCGCAAGCGATCCTGGCCG
>WOGR01003253.1:0-16135 GCA_015342045.1 Leptinotarsa lineolata
GTTCAACTCAGTACACCTCGAACTTCGCTGTTTAAAAACTCTTTCATTTGGAGAACTGCGTTCATGTGGAATAAACTTCCTGAGAACGTTTTTCCCAGTTGGTTTGATCTCCAGCGATTCAAATCCAATGTGAATCACTACTTTCACACAAGCACCGCTCTTAGAGCGCCTTAAGGTTTGTCCTTTAGTGCTTGTGTTTGGTCCTTAAAAGAAAAGAAGTATATTATATATTATATAACTCATTCGAATTAAATAGATTGCCTCCATTACTATCAGTTTTTCCAGGGTCAGCCCCAAATCAGTTTGGACTATTTTGTGTGTAACTATTAAATCAAACTAGACCTGAAAAAATATCAGATCCTCTGTTGCCGCAGAAGTAGTGTTTCTTCTACCAGAGTACCTTTCACTACTCTAGATGAATTTAATTATATGGGAACAGCAAGTCTATCCACAGTGATTTATTGGTGATTTATTCTGAAGGGGTATATGTTCAAAATTTCGAAACTACTTCATTTCGGCTACCTCTGATTTGTTCCTTGAGGTGTAGGAATATGTTTCCATCTACGAGTTGAATATTATTTTTTTGTTTCGCACTCTTTCAGCGAAAAATCTACAAAGTCTGAGAAAGTATCATTATTATTATTATTACCAATGACTACTCTGCATTCCCCGAAGTGAAAGATCACTGAGTTATTAAATCATGTACCAAGTCCAAGGCCAAAATATCTGCTACATCACGACAATCCGATTTGATCTAAAATTTAAATAGTAATTGAAGCATTATCACACCAAGAAATTGTACGAACAAAATAATTCTTATGGCGGAATGATTTGGAAAGAATCTGTATAGTTCGAAGTATAATTTTCGATATTTCATTCGTGTAGTTGAAACTGTTTTCAAAGTAAATACAGCAAAATTCAAATTGAAAATGATGGATTTAGGAGAAAATGAAAGCAAAAAGATATGAAAAATAAGAAGAAATAATATTTACAATTTCATCATTTGAGATATAAAAAAAGTATTATAAAAGGTAGAAGTTATTATCATTATTTACATTAATAATTAATTATCAGATCAAGGTAGTAATGACTCAGATAACGGGACTTTTGAAGAGTCAGGAAAATTTTTCGAAATTCCAGTACAACTTGTAACAGAAACTGTCTTTGTCTTTTGTCAAACAGGAATTGAAGTCTTGGATTAATTTTACCCCTCTTTTGGCTGTGTCATTGACATCCTTGAAATTGTTCATTATTTTTTTGCTTTTAAATTATGTGCATTTTCACACCATATATCAGGATCCGTATTTGAAAATTCTATATCAAACTTTTCAAAAATTTAGAGTTCTAAGAGAAACAAAAAAATCAATATCTTTGCCAATAATTTATTAACATAATTACTGATTTTTGCTTTCAAATCCTTATCATCACATGTTTTTTCTTCAACTGGAATTGATTTTCATCGAAGAAAGCAAATGCGATTTGCTCAGAATTGGAGTACCACAGATGATTTAAAATTTCAGACGGTGCCTTGCCTGCAAGTTCTTTATCGATTTCTCTATATTTTACAAGAGATTTTAGAAATTAAAGGTCCTGGTTGGGGGGCCAAAGTGGGTTTGGGGGCGTTGAACCACGCTTTCAGATAAATGTTTATTAAAAATAAACAAATGTTAGTGATAGCTTTTTTTCTTAATTTTTTAATGTGAATCGATCCCTGAAAAGATATATTTTGATACAGTAAATGGCCTTCAGCATCCATCTATCGTGATGAATGGCACCAGGTCCTTTGAAAAAAGTGTCTTTACGTTCTGATACAATTAACGAAAGTTCAATAAATCCTTCGCAATCATACCTTGACTGTTGAATTGTTCAGTGAGAAAAATTGATACTTCATCTGAATTCCCTATTTTATGTCGAATATGCCAAGCTTCGACCATCCAGTCTGAAACATTTAAAATATTTGAGTGGGGAGCCAGTAGCTCCGCCCATTTTAAAATCAAAAACTGGTGTATAATGTATAATCTTCAAAAGAAACAAAAAATTGATCAGAGGTGAATAAATTTTCCACTCATTTTCTAAAAATGGCAACTTTGAGGATTCGGATCTGGTCTTGGAAAATAATAGATATCTTCAAATATAAATGTTTTAACAGAAAAGTGGTAAGAACAAAACTTGAAGATTGCAACATTTCCTATGAACTGAAACAGAATAAAATTTTTAGGAGAGATAGTTTTCATTTTATGAGAAAAAAGGGCGTTGTTTTTTAGCAGAATTCGTTTTTTTAATTCATTCTCGATGAGACACTAATTAGCATTATCCCATTGAGCTGAAACTTTCCAAATCTTATTTTCTAGGCAAAAAGCAAAAAGAGGCTTTTAGAGAAAAAACCTGAAACACACATTTTCTGTTGGCGACCTGCTCCGGATGAACTCCAGCTGGTTTGAAAGCACCTCACAATTTTTTCGGCAACTTAAGGCAACTGAAGTGATGCAAAATGACTTGCGATAATCGATCCATGCTATGAAGAGGCTACTATCATACTGCATTAGACATTTACTGATGGACAGGTTCTCTTTACATCCAGCGACCCCTTTATTTGACCCTCTTCGCTGATATATCCATTCAAAAACTGGGCTAACTGCGAAGAGATGTCGGTAAACAACCTGTAATATGAATTAAAATATATAACAAACTCCAAAAATCTAAATAGCACACATAAATATCTAAATTTCAGAAAACTGACTGCTAAATGCTAGGATTAAAACAGTTCATTGTATAGAGAAATGTCGACATTACCGCTGAATTTTTGGATTGAATAAATTTTGTGCTAATTACAGATACAATAAAAAGTTCTATGCAAATCGATTTTTCTTGCTGTGAATACTTCACTGATTCCCCTGTTTGGTGAAGTTGTTGTCCCTGAAACTTGTGTATAATTGAGTACATTATTCCAGCTCATTACCTTATAAGTATGCTCTCACCATAATTATCGTAATCTTGCAAACAATAATAACAACTTTGTTCACACTGCAATACTCCAAAATCATTACATGTGCAGATAAAAACTTACACATTGTTTATGATTTAAAATAAAAAATCAATGAGCATAACATGTCTGAAATGAAATCATATTGCCAACGATCAATAATTTTATTTTAACTCATAACATCAAGTCAAGTAATGATAACGTAACGTCAGTTCATACCAAATTTTGAAAATACGAGTGATTCTCAGAAGCAGAAAACAGAAAAATAACAAAACCTGATTCAAATATCAGTCATCGGAATAAACTATAATTACTTACTTGAGTGTAGAAGGTGAAACTGCAACCTCGGATGTACAATGTATAAGATTCCCATCTTGAGTGGAAGCTGTACCTGATGGGATATGGCATAATCATGTGTCTGGAATTGCAAAGACTGCTTCTCAAAAATTTGGAACACTGTTCCGAATCAGAAAACTGAACACACCTCAGCAACTTTTGATGCTTTATAAAGCTTAGATCAGACCTTCTTTGGAGTATTGTTGTGGAGTGGAGTGATTTTGAATTGGGGTGAAATTAACCAGGTTCAATTCAATGCCACAAAAACCCCGGCATCGGCTTTCTCCAAAAAAGATGAATGTCTCTGAACCGGATATAGTAATATCAGTACAGACAATTTCGATTTCTGCTTCGATAAGTCAGTTGAGGGTTCAAATGGACACCAAAATGTCTTGGCAGAATCATGTTGCGCTGGAATTGCAAAGGCTGCTTGAAACACTGTTCCGAACTAGAAAACTGCACACACCTCAGTAACTTTTGATGCTTCATAAAACTCAGATCAGACCTTCTCTAGAGTATTGTTCTCATGTATGGAGTTCCGCCCCTAAGCATACCCTGAAGCTGCTGAATTCCATCCAGAAAAGAGCCATCCGCCTGACTGGAGACGCAAACATCACTTGTAACCTTGATAGTCTGGAACATCAGAGAAAGGTCGGAGATTTATCTCCCTTTTGTAGATACTTTCACGGAAAGTGTTGAGGGCACTTGATACATTTGATTCCACCAAGAGCGGTACTGTGACGGACTGTGACTGCTCATCGTTTTGAGGTTCAACTCAGTACACCTCGAACTTCACTGTTTAAGAACTCTTTCGTTTGGAGAACTGCGTTCATGTGGAATAAACTTTCTGAGAAAGTTTTTCCATATGAATTCATTCCCCAGCGATTCAAATCCAACGTGAATCGCTTCTTTCGCATAAGCAATCATGCAAAGCTTCCTCGCCTCTCTGGTTTGGGTAACATATCATTTGAATGTAACCGTTTGGAGACCTGCCCACAGCGAGTTTGATTATCCTGCTGATGCAGGTTCTGCTTCTGCTGTCCTCATGCAAGGCTTTTTCGCCTCTCTGGTTTGGGTAACATATCGTTTGAATGTAACCGTTTGGTGACCTGCCCACAGCGAGTTTGATTCCTCGTCTGATGCAGATTCTTCAGATCCATTAATGTCGAAATAAGTTAACATTGTATGTATTAAAACTTTTCAACAACCCTGTCACATAGTCACATTTGGGTACAAATCTTGGATGGATACCAAATGAAAGATTTTTATTATCTTTATATGTGATACCTGAATTCAGATCCTTCAATTCCTAAAAGTTATCAGGATATTCTTGCAGTGAAAAATGGGTAAATTTTTGGAATAACTTCTTTCTTTGGACATCCATAAAATGTGATGAATAAAACATCAAGGAATGGGATTTGGAGGTTTTCTTCTTCCATAGTGAACTGGATTTTTGGATGGATGCTATTCAGATGATTTAGAAAGTTCTGAAGTTCTTCTTTTCCATGGCTCTAAACAACTGGGCTAAGTGGACTACCCATGGTGACTCCATCAACTTGTTTATGAAAGGTTTCCTTCCATTGGAAATACGTTGTCGTTAATGAATGACGAAATAAGTTGATATCTTCTGGAAAGATCTTCTCTACGTAGTTGGCGGATTCCTCGAGTGGTACATTTGTGAATGAGGATACAATATAGAAGCTAACTAGAATATCATTTGGCTCCAAGGTGATGCCGTTCAAATGTTTGATGAAGTCAGTGGAGTCTCGGACGTACGTCTTAGTCTTCCCAACATATTTCTGCAGCATATCCGACAAATGTTTGTCGAGGTTGTAGGTTGGTGATCCTATGGCACTTGATATCGGTCTCAGTGGTACATCCTCTTTGTAAATTTTCGATAATGCATAGAGCCTCGATGGAAATGAAGATTATCATTTTATCAGTTGATTGGTCTTTCTCAAACTTTTCTCTGTTGTGTCTTTTTGTAATCTTCTGTAGATTTCTTGACAAACAAGATTATTGAGTTTGCTTTCGTACTACGGATCACTGTTGCGTTTCCTTTGTCAGCAGGCAGAATGATGATATTTTCGTCAGCATTGAGACTTTTTATGTAGGCCTTTACACCCCTTGAAATTTTGTATTTCGAAGGTTTGGATTTTCTAAGGATTCTTGCGGATTTGCTTCGTAATTCTTCTTCGATATCAGCAGGTAGTTTTTCAATTCTGGGTTCTATGTTCACGATGATTTCTTCTGTGGGTATTGTCGATGGTGTTACGCTGAAATCTCCTCCTTTAACTAGTTTCGTCACTGGTGAGTGGTCGATTGGATTTATTGGTAACAACCAGCTACGTGAATATAACCAGGCTGCAAAAATTTCAGATCTGGCTTCACTCTATCAATTGGAACAGGGTATTACGCTTGAGCTTTCATTTTTACAATTTAAGGCGATTTTGAGTCGCCGAAGATCTAAGGCAGAACCTTTTGCAGGAACAGATCTGAAATTTTGCAGCCTGGTTATATTCACGGTACACATACTGAGCTTTAATTTTTACAACCAGCTAAGTGTCTAGTTTTGGATTCTCGGGATGTTTTTCTGAATCTGGTTGAATTTCCTCTTCTGTCTCTCATTGGATGACTCTAAGGTTGAATCCATTGTTCTGTAGATTAATTTGTTAATGTTGTCCCAGTTTTTCTGCTCCAGTAAGTTGCTCAGCTTCAGGTGATATTTCAAAAGTTGTTCATCATTTTTTGCTAGTTCGACTCTACAGAGAGGAAACCTACCAGTTTTTCAGCATCACGCACGAAAAAAGGTCAACTTTCAAGTTCTCTATCATTTCTTTTACGTTGCAGGGATACAGGGACCATACCAAAAGGTAGGTATACATTTGAAGAGAATTATGAATACACCACAAGCCCAGCGAATATATAACAGGATGGAAACAGCCTCATTATACGGGAGAGAATCCATCAGACACGGATATTATATTATATAACCAAAGAAGACCACAGACAAACCCGGAAATCAACCAAAACATTTATACCAGCCGTGAAACCCTACATTCCTATACTACCACATTCTTTCTCCTCTACACAAGTATTTTTGACAATTTGAAAATTTTCGATGAATTATATAAATTATAGGTAATTGAATGTACTTGAAATTCCATTTGAAACGAAGTATTTTTTATAGCAAATACTATGATGACTATTATGGTTTGTACTACAACTGGAATTTTTACGGCCGTTTTTATGGTTAAAGTTTTTTCACAATTCCGCCTCGATTTGAGAACACTGGTAACAATTTATATATTCGAAGTTCACTTGAGACGTTAATGAGATTGCGAACTCAGTTTCCAAGCAATATGTTTATCGTAAATCAAATAATTTTGCAACAGAAACATCGAGAAAGGTACATACTTCGCTCGCGAAATTTCAGCTTTCCCTTATGGATGAACGGGTGTACAAATATGTTACAGTTACCAAAATATTACGTAAAAAATCCTTGCATCAATTTACTTATATAACAATATACTTGACATTATTTCACTATAAGTTATTGACTGATGTGTATATATTATATTATATTGGTATATTTTTTATAAATTAGTGAATACTTATGAATTTTCTTATGCAGAAGTGAAGTTATCATTGGCTCTTAGAGAAAGTGGTTCATGATTTTAGATACTCGTAAGAGAATCGTTTCTGTGAAGTAGAAATTTCATCTATGATCGAACGATTTTATCATATTATCAACTTATCAATAAACAGTGTGTCCTTATATTACTGCTCTAATTCATTTTTAACTGAATGAACGAATTATTCAAAATTGCTTTGTCACGTCGATCTTTGATTTTCCCTTACTGTTTTGTGGATAATAATTTAGTATACAGAGTGACTCAACTTAGAGTAATGATGTCTTCACCGGTCTTCATAAATTGAATATTTTCCAAGTAGATTCTGCCAAAAAACAAGTCATTGTTGCTTTTTTGAAGTTGAGAAAAAAAGATGGAAAATAATTTCAAATGAAATGAATGTCATCTAAACAACTGGGTTGTAGCATTTGGGCATGCGATAAACATAAATTTCGCACATTTCCGACAATGATATTCAGCTTCACTGTCTTTCTTGTAAAAAAATATGATGAATTCCCTTGAGTTGTGTTGTAAGTAATAACTACAAGGATTGTATTTACGTTTACTATCTTCTGTCTTCTTTAATGAACCCCTCTTTTCAAATTTGTTAGCTATGTCCAACACTTCTTCTGTGAGCATAAACATTCATGAAGTTCTATCAATAGCATTCACCTGGAAGTCGTATAGATCGGATAATGAAATGTAGCAATTCTAAGATTTCAAATATTTATATTGTCAACTGTTCCAGGAGCTTTCTCTTTGACAATAATCTCTCAAATGAACGGTCGAGAATCATATTATCAATGAATATCACTGATACAAATATTATTAGTGAACCTAAAAATTTCTGGTAAAATACTGAACAAAGATTGGACCAATCATGTAGTCAATATCATTAGATCTTTTGAAATTGCATGATCGTTCGACATCGTTCATTAGCGTGTATTATTAATACAACATCACCCTCACAATACGACTGGACAATCTGCTAGTGCAGTAATTGATGAGAAAAAGTAAAGATGGGCCATAAGGGGCTTTTTCCCCTTCAAGTCACCAGGACCTGACGGTATAAGACCAGCCCTACTTCAATGGGGAATGGATATTCTTATGCCGCACCTGGTTGGAATATTCAGAGCCTCTTTAGCTCTGAGGTATATTCCTAGTAAGTGGAGGAAAGTACGAGTGGTATTTATACCCAAACCAGGTAGGATGGACTACACCTCACCAAAAGCATTCCGACCAATTAGCCTCTCATCGTTCATTTTTAAAACAATGGAGAGGCTGTGTGAGCGGTACATAAGAGATGAAGTGTTAGTTCACAATCCATTTCATCCAAATCAGCATGCATATACTCCGGGAAGGTCTACTGATTCGGCCTTTCACCATGTGGTTGGCATGGCAAAAACGAAAGATCATTGGACAACACCTTTGGTATACTCATAGACATCGAGGGAGCGTTTGATAAAACAACCTTTCCAACAATTACCCAGCAACTCAACTCCAGGAATGTTCCCCTGGTATTAGGAGAATGTATACTCAAGATTCCCTCTAGTAGAGCAATAAGTATTAATACAGTGAGAGGACTGGTCATGGGGGGATGTCCACAAGAAGGGACATCTCTTTCCTCTTTCCTCTCTTTCCTCTTCTTTGGAAAATAGTCCTGGATACCCTGGATAATCACCTCAACAATAATGGATTCTACACAATTGCATATGAAGATGACATAATTATCTTACAGACCGGCAAATTTGTGAACATGCTGTGCGATAGAGCGCAGGAAGGGCTCAAATTAATAGAAACGTAGTGTGAGGAACACTCACTGTCGATCAATCACATGAAGACTAAGATGGTTCTTTTTACCAGGAAAACAAGTTTATCGGGCTTGAAACCTCCGGTAATCTTCAAAAGCGAAGTAAACTTCTCTGAAGAGGTGAAATACTTTGCTACTACCCTCGACAGAAAGCTAACATAGAACTCTCACCTACAGTGTAGAGCAAAAAGAGCATTAGTGGCTTATGAGTAGTGTCGAAGGACAGTGGGACGCACATGGGGTCTTTTACCCCATGTGGTCACCTGGATCTATACTGCAATAATAAGACCTATGTTAACGTACGGAGCCATTGCATGGGAACCGAAAGTTCTACAAGCAACGGCCATCCAAAAATTATATCAAATACAGCGATTGGCTTTTTTAAACATCACAGGAGCCAACACCAACTGCGACAATGGAATTAATTACTGGTCTGACCCCTCTGGACCTGTATGTTAAGGAGGTGACATTAATGGCCATGGAACGATTGCGTACGGCTGGTGTAAACCTCGAAGTAGGAATGGGACAATTGAGGCTAAGCCTATGGCGAGAAGAGCTTACTACGCTAATTCTGCTGCAGGCAGCCAGTGATGCAATTGAACCCAGGATTGTGTATAATAAACCACTATAAGTACTCCGTATAATTGACCGTACGACCATGTGGTAAGAATTCCTAGCTCTCCTCAGCTCTTCCATTGGGATGATTGGACTTTGGTTTCGATTTCATGACCATATATTCATGATTCGTCACCAGTTATGACCCTTTCAAGCAAATCTAGATCACCGTTGACGTCATTCAACAATTCCTGGGCGATGCTCATGCGACAGCTTTTTTATCAGAAAAGCTTGTACCACTTGTAAACATTTTTCTGACCGTAGGCCACTGTCAACATTTCAAGTTTTTTTTAAGCAAATAATTCAATTTTTACACAAAATTTGTAAACATGGAAATTTAAAGTTTCAATGCATTTGTAAGCTACAGGTTCACCGAACCCAGAAATCTTGATTCTTTTACAAATCAAAGAAATATGTACTTACATGACCTTCATGCTTTGTATCAGATATTTAGAGTGCTCTCAAAAAATAGTAATTGATTCAATATGAATGAAAAAACGAAACTTGAACTATATCAACAGACGACAAGTTCTATGAGAACCGTCTCGATTTTGCCATATCATCTCTGTTTTGTTCCACTTTCTGTCCAATCACATATTACATAATTAAGCGAACACTCGAAGTCAAAAAAATTATTGCGTATACAATAAACTAATAAAGTAATTAAGAGAAAGTGCAGCAATACATGTTACATAGCTAATTCCTGAATATGAATTTCAATTATTTCAGTGAGTTTAACGCAAGGCAAAAGACTCAAAGATAAGAAAGTCAAATAGATAGTGATGAAATATTTGAATGATTTTTAATCAATCTCGACTAATTAAAACAAACACACGTGGATACGTACATGTTGACATGAATGGAAGCACAGGAGAGAAGGGTGGAATAAAGATTTTGGCAGATTTTCATCACATCGCATTGGAGAAACTTTTTGGATCCTTTATTTCTTGTAAATGTCACATTCTGGATCTGCCAATATCGATTAATACAAATAAAGCAGTGCTCATAGTGGAAGTACGCAAAATGAAAATGTCGAATATTTGTGGCCAGCAAAGCAACTAATAAAAGTCATTTTTCATAAACTACACTTTACGGTTTGATCTCCACAAACTTCATTTTTGAATTATCACATGTTTTGCTAACACAGTAGCTTTTTCGTAGTGAATAACGTACTATACACGTAGTGAATAACGTACTAGTTGTTTGGTATGTTGTAGTTATCAATGCTACTATACCAGAAACCAGGAACAGCTGAGAACCTAAATCCTCAATATCTATCGTATGAATGGCGATCATCATACCTTTCTGTAGAATGAACATGTTGAGAGACACATCCACACAAATGGACAAACAAAGATATGAATTTAGAAAACACAGGGTATATTTAGAATCCACCGAATATGGACAAAACTGGGAAATGTGTTTTAAAATCATTCGGAATCAAGATAGAGCAACCCTCGAGAATCTTCAGGTTTGTGCGAGGTAGCTAAGGAAAGGCAAGATTCACAGCTTTAAATTTGCTTTTTCAGACATTCTTGATATGGAAATATCTTCAACATGTTGAATTCACATTACATGACTCAAGTTTGCTTTAATTAAGAGAAAGTTTGAACAATATCCTTTTTACTTCATAAAATGGTAAAATAGTTTTTACAATGGCTGTAATTTCATAAAATATATGAATAAAAAGTCCACACGTGTTTTACCAAATCTTTCTCGTTTCAACAACCTGTTGGGCTAGGATAATTTTTCTAGAAATATGATAAAAAGTTCATTGAGAGAAGTCAACTGGAATCACTTGGCGTTTTTCTACACCGGAGCACGTCTAATACATGAATTATCACTCCAAGATGATTTAAGCATTCGCTGGATATATGTGTAATGTTTTTCCGTTAACCAGCTGTCGCACCCTTACCAACGACAACCCTCAGAAGTCGAAACTTGTGCGAGCTAAGAACTAACGAAGTCTTACCATTTAACATCTGATTCCTAACACGGTTTTCAAACAAAACTTTGAAAAATTTTTGCACGTGATACTTTCAATAATTTTACGTTCAATTTTAATTTCCGATTTCGGAATAATTTCGAATTATCTCTTTCTGGTCGTCGTCAGTGTTGGGATGGTCATAAATCTTCGTAAAAATTAATTTTTCTTGAATATCCTATGGAAAAAACATTTAAGATTTCTTGTTATTAGAATTATTATTACAATGATTATTACTTGGATAATCAAAAAAAACTTGTATAATTCAGTGTTTCCTTTTGGCGGTAGATTTAAAATTGTTCTCGAATTTTGACTGTAAGTATTCCCGACAAAAGGTAGGTAGATATTACCCATTAACTTTCAGCATTTCTGCGAATCTTCTAGAACTTTTCTGAGGTATTACAGCATATTAATATGATCTTGATATTGTAGAGTAGAGAAAGAAGTAATTATTTCATATATACTCCATATAATCCAACGCCCTTCGTGGTATTAGCCAGGGGAGTAGTTGTTTGCTGATAGGTGTCAGTCCATTAACCTACAGGGCAGGTAGTTGAGACTGGCCTGAACGAATTGTTCGTTCAAATGATGTGATGTGAAGTTTTAAAGGAATTCGAACTTCAATTATAGAATATCATCGACTTTATGTTGATGATGGCCACTACCTTGCACTGACGAGAGGCCAAATAGCCTGAAACCGGCAAGTGTGCCGTTCAATAATTGAAAATCGATTCCGGCAGTTGTATCGCCAACAGCATATGCAGGAAATACTTCAGTGAAGATTCCTGCACTGACACCATCCAACGCCCTTCGTGGTATCAGCCAAGGGAGTAGTTGTTTTCTGATAGGTGTCAGTCCATTAACCTACAATTA
The DNA here is from genome assembly GCA_015342045.1 of Leptinotarsa lineolata. NCBI lineage: Eukaryota > Metazoa > Arthropoda > Insecta > Coleoptera > Chrysomelidae > Leptinotarsa > Leptinotarsa lineolata. The sequence continues at coordinate 12,234 of WOGR01003253.1, forward strand.
AGGGAGTTGAGACTGGCCTGAACTAATTGTTCCTTCAAGTGATTTGAAAAACAAAGTGGTCTGGATGGCCACATCGGACTTATTTGCTGGTACGAGTATCTGTTTCAAAATTCCGCAAACTTGAATTTTTTATTTCTGTCCCAATTAGGGGTATCAAATACTACATTGAAAGAAGTTCAAAGTCTCCGAATAAAGCTTCTAAAAATACCCCATACAAATCTTTTTGACCACGAAAGTGCTAAAAATGCAGCACTTTTCATTAACGAATGCTAATTTCGGAGAGTGTAGCATGATGAGGCTTCAAAAAGGAAAAAGTAAGTAGCAGTAGCATCAGCAGCTTGGGTATGGATGAGAACATAGGGCAGTTCTTTATATTGGATAGATGAGCAATGACACACACATGAGCAATAAAATTATCGAGGCCAAGAGTGACACCTGGTCTGGTCAGAGAATGCCATGAAGAATTTAAGAAACTGGAAAACATGAATATATTAACTCTATATTGGATCAACGTAATTCAGAAAGCACAGACAACGAAAAAGAACAAAAGTGTGCTAGACACGGATCATCATCTCTATATACATGTTCTGGATCAGCTGCGGGGTTACCAGATCTGGAAATAGGCCAATAGATACATGAAGGGTACTGGAAAATGCATTGGAAACACACTAGAAAAAATCGTCATGGAGGGACCTGGGGGATTGGTTCATAATAATCACAGGGCAACTGGATATTACTCATTCAGAAAACACCTGAAGGAAAAAAGGCTATACAACGAAAAGTTCGACTGCAGCCAATGCAGTAAAGATTAAATTAAATCATGTGTGGCATTGAAGTACCTGTTAAAAAGTGGATTTCATCCCTCAGAAGAATTTTAGTCTTAGTTCTAGCTATATTTTTTAGTTAAGTAGTTATTGTTCTTTGACAAATTCTATACCTGTTTCTGCATGTCATCAAGTATTATTATTATTGGATACATAAACAACTCGTCATTGCGAATATGAAATAAACAATTCATGGAAATTCTAAGTTGTGTCTAGAAGAAAATGAAAAACATTCAACAACTTGTACAATTTAGTACAAGAAACAAGATTATGGAAATTGGTTTCATGAAAAGGTGGGATTTTTTGAAATGCTTGAAATGAATTTCCAGTAAATAATTTGATTCCTTCATTTTTAGTTGAATACTTAATCATTATGAAAAACAAGTATTCAAGGTATAATCATATAGTTAGACTTGTCCATATTCTGTCGCCACAAAACGATGTCTACCTATAGATATCTCAAATACATATAAAATAGATATCAACAAATACAACTTTTTATTAGACTATTTTTTCAATATTCAAATGAATTCCATCCAGCAAATGGCTATTCGAATTCAATGAAAACACAGAAGCACATTTCAAATTGCTTTCAAAACTTTTACATGACGAAACGCACGATAAATGGTACAACAAGAATTGAAGGCATTCATTTTACAATTTCAACCTTCACTTGTTTCGCATACTATCTCTTTAGATAGTCCTCAATAACTTCCACCCACGTATCGAATATAGAAGTATTAATCGTGCTCTTGATGAAAAAGTCAATTGTTCGGAATAAAAAAAGTGTGAACGACGGAAATTGCAAACGACAGGGAAACAATAACTATTTATTTTTTCTCGGCAATTGAAAACAATTAACCCAAAAAGAGGACATAATTTCACATAGTATATGAGTTTTCGAAAAAATTTGTAAAAGTATTCTAACCATTGAATGAAATTCCAGGTGAGTTTACTTTCACCGAAACCCAACCAAAGACGTTGCAGATTATATAATAGGTGTGTGCAAATATAGTAATTAGTTTCACGGCATTCAGTGACTCTCATACTTAGTTTCTTATAATTATACCGTTGATCTGAATATGAAACCGAGTTTGTTTTTCAAATCTTTTCTCACCGTTCAATTGACTAGAAAGAGATAACAGCTTCTAGGTTTCGATGGAAAAAGACCTGACATTGACCACAAGACGTTTTACAGGACACTCAATAACCGATGAAAATGTTGAGAAAGTGAAGAAAATTGTTATGGAGAATCGTCGAATCACTAAAAGGTATACGATTTTTTCAATTAAAAGCACTACCGGATAAACCTTAACACACTCTAAGAGCGGTGCCTGTGCGAAAGTAGTGATTCACATTGGATTTGGATCGCTGGAGATTGAATCCATATGGAAAAACGTTCTCAGGAAGTTTATTCCACATGAACGCAGTTCTCCAAATGAAACAATGAGGTGTACTGAGTTGATCCTCAAAACGATAAGCAGCCACAGTTTGTCGCGTTTTTCTGATATGTACCGCTCTTGGTCGAATCGAATGTGCCAAGTCCCTTGAACACTTTTCGTGAAAGTATCTACAAAAGAGAAACAAATCTACAACCTTCCTTCAATGTTCCAGACTATTAAGGTTGCAAGTGATTTTTTAGTCTCCAATCAGGCAGATGGCTCTTTTCTCGATGGAATCCAGCAGCTTCAGGGTACTCTCAGGGGCGGAGCTCCATACATGAGAACAATACTCCAAAGAAGGTCTGATCTGAGCTGTTTTGAAGACATCAGTCATCAAATGAGAGTATTCCTACCAACAAAAAATTTAAAGTAAAAAAACCCCACTGAGAAATATAATATTTCCAACCAGATGAATAATGCTAGGTCAGTTAAGCATGAATTGGTGGATACGTGCTTACTTGAACAGAACTCAAAACTAAAATTATGAAGTAATCTGTCAAGGAGAATAATGAAACTATTTACATCAACCACAATTCGTTATCAGAGATAATATGTTATTTATCATGCAAAACAATTACTATAAGAAAATTAATAACAAAGACAAAAACTGTTATTTATAACTACACAGAAACTAAAAAGCTCATTCAGCGAAGAAAATTGTGTCAATGTTACGGAATTTCGAAACTATCATGTGTTTTAAGCAAATGACGAAATTCTACTGATTTCTATAATTATAGCCTAGCTCATACTGATCATTTGTAATTTTTTTCAATGCCCGAAAGTTGTCCATTCGTAATATATTGAAAGATTTGAAAAATATTGTTGATTATTATTATTTATAATGAATTAAGGGTAACTGTATAACTTTCATTTATAAAACTCCCCGTTTACATATGAAGATTACCTTTTTATCACTGTTCTCCGTACGGTTATATTTTCCGAGGCTGACATTTTGTATGTAGGTTATTACACAATATTAACCCCTCAAAAAGTATTCTCCTAGTCGATATTGTTCTAAACTAGTGTAGCCTCTTGTCGAGACAAGAAAATGCCTCCTTCGGTTTCGTCTCGACCAGCAAAGAGAAAATTTCTCTGTCGACTTGAGAAGAGAGCAGGAATTTCTATCCCTAATAAATAATCAATCCAACAGACAGGTATTGTACAGGGTCTGAAGTAATATCATTGAAACTCGAGATGCTATGCATTCAAAAGCCAATATATCCCCTTCTTTCCTTTTGGATGAGACAAAATATCAAGGTTAGACAAAAAGTCGTCATTTTCAGTACTATGACAAACTTTTACTGTTTAAATTGCTCCAAACTGAAACCTTATTATTTATATAGTTTATTAAGTAGGCATTCTGATATACATATGACCAATTTGAGAATTAACTCAATCAACATACCTAGGCACCGTACTTCCAAATTTGAAGGATCTTTTTCTTATATTACCAGTTGTTTTCTAAATGAAATTTTAATGTTTTTTCACCATAATATTCATCAAATTCAAGAAAGAAATAAAATCACAGCTGCTTAATGCTCGATGCTAATTTAAGATTCAATGTATGGCATTGGAATTAAATCGTTGAATTGACCAATAGTTTGTTAAGAATAATAATAGTTATTAGACCCTATAT
>WOGR01003254.1:0-16134 GCA_015342045.1 Leptinotarsa lineolata
TCATTTGGAGAACTGCGTTCATGTGGAATAAACTTCCTGAGAACGTTTTTCCCAATGGATTTAATCTCCAGCGATTCAAATCCAATGTGAATCACTACTTTCGCATAAGCACCGCTTTTAGAGCGCCTTAAGGTTTATCCTGTAGTGCTTGTGTTTTTTTCTCAAAAAACTTAGATACCTCTGTTACTTACCTGCGTAACAGTGTTGCCAATCTACACTGTTACGCAGGTAAGCAACAGAGGTATCTATGTTATAAATAGGACAACATCTGTATCTACAATTTAGTTCAATCTTCTTCTCGAAGATGATCACTTGGTGATTGAAACACGTGGCGAGTTGTCAAAAATAACGGTTTGGTGTTGGGATAAAACTCCAGTAAGATTGAATGTAATGAATGCTATTGAACTGCGATAATAACAGAGTTACCAGTGGTGCACATCTACTTTGGATCAGTCTATGTGTACTTTCTGTCTTCAAGATTGAAGGTTAAGATATGTACTACTGACATCATTGAACCTCCCAAAAAAATGTCTCACTACTTATATATTGTCATGTTTCTATTCAGTACATTATCACCAAAATTTTGATAATCTATGCATCATATATCCATCACTCTTGCTGTTTCAGTGTAGTCACCGAAGTTAGTCCAAACATAATCCCAATTTTTAGGATCTCCTCTAGGGTCCAGAGGTAGATTTCCTGGTGGTACTGCTGTTTTGTTGTATTGTTCTAGAACCTCTTCCATGCCATGGAGAATATTTGGATATCTGAAAAATAAAAACAGGCCAAACTAATTGAGATATGATGATCAAATAAAAATAGGGAGAGTTTATATTTGACCGGAATAGAATAACTGTGAATTTGTTATTAGGTTGTTTCGAAAGTTTTGTCCGCTTTTATGAGTCTACTTTAAACTAGTAATTCACAAAAGTTCAAATAAAACAAGTACAAATACAATAAAATCAAAATGGAATTCATGTTTTTTTTAACGATTCATTAAAATACTCTTTCAAGCTATAATAGGGTCTATCAGCTAGCAAATTTCTAACTGCTTTCTTGAATTGTACATTGGTCAGTTTTGGAGACCTTATATTTACTGGTAAATGATTGAATAATTTTCCACTTTTAAAAAAAATTATATCCTTGATTAATGTTGAGTTAGGTATGGGAAGTCTAATATTAAATATGCTATTACGAGTAGCATAAGGAGAAGAAATAAAGTCAAACTTCATTTTATGTTACTACACCAAACATACAGTTTCAAGAATGAACAGTGCAACGACAGTTAAAATTTTATTGACCGCAAAATAATTTCTGCATGATACCCTAGGTTTGACTTTACAGAGACACCTTACTGCCCTTTTCTGTAATATCAACACAGAAGAGAGAAGGGTTGCACTGCATGTTCCCCAAAATGATATTCAATTGAAGCGTAGTAAACCGCTTTTGCTGTTTGATAACCCAACTCGTTAGAAACTACCCTCACTGCATACACCTGGAGGAGATTTTACTCTTAAGTTGTCTGACGTGTTCATCAAATTTAAACCTATTATCAATAAATACACCAAGAAATTTTTTGTTGTTTGTTTTCCTAGATATCATTGTCTATTAAGAGTTCATTTAGCAGATATTTAAATGTTATTATATTTGTTTTGGAGTATTCTCTAAATCATATGATATCTTTTTATGTAGCTCTGCAGGGTTCTTTTCCTTCCACAATAAAGTATTATTCGCGAAGAGGGTAAAGCTGCCAGATATATCTATCATAGTCAAATCATTTATATATAACCAAAACAGAACTGGACCCAATACAAAACCCTGTGGCACACCAATTGTAACTGCCCTGCTTTCTGAGAGTTCCGATGTTCTTACCATTAGACTTTTGCCTGAGAGGTACGATACAAACTAATTGCACGTCACCCCTCTGCAGCCATACCGGTGAAGTTTTTTGAGTAATAATTCATGATTAACGCAATCGAAAGCCTTCGAAAGGTCACAGAAAATTGCGGCGGCTATTTCACCAGCATTTATTTCCCAATAAATTTAATAAAGAAAAGAGAATATTGCTTTACTTGTAGCTTTTTCCGCCTGGAACTCAAATTGATATCATGCAAATTCAAGAAATCATTAAATCGTTTCTTCAGTAATTTTTCAATAATTTTCGCCAAGGTTGGAAGAGAAATGTGCCGCATATTGGAGGGATAGTCCGAATAACCAACTTTGAAGTCTTAAAGGAAGGAGCGAATGAGCCAGTTTCGAAGGAAGCATTAATGAGATTAACTAAAGTTTCCAATGCAATGCCTGGTAGACTCAAGAGTACCTATTTTTACCGAAATCTCATCATACCCAGCGGCATTTTTATTTCTAACGTCTTCTCAATCAATTCATAAATATCTGTGTTATTACCAAAAGGTTATCATCGATATTAATATTTTCTAGATTGATTAAAGGATCATAGGGCACGCGAATATGCCCAATGACACCAATCATTCTGTGCATTGAAAAAACTACGAACAATATTACAATATGACAAGTTCAGAGAGACAGAAAAAGGAATTGTTGCTGCTTTCTATTGGACATGTCCAATCCCGAGAGCAATATGGAGAAGAAAATACCAAAAGCTATTTTTGAAAAAGCTTGGGCAAAACTGATTCAAGGTCAGCATATTCCTGCCTGGGGCCAATGCGCAGCGACATACAGAAGACAAATCCAGTCATTTATGAACCCGTGCGTAAGGTCCGCCGTAAACGCTACAAGATATGTACCGAATAGGTACATATTTCGGTATCTAGAGACCTGAACATACACTACGTAGACGCGTATATAACACAACATGCAGAAGACGCTTTTGACATAATTCGAGCGCACGACAATCCAGCGCTACGCGATCGACACGATGCATTAAACAGGGATGACCCCAGATTCGGAGAGAGAGAGAGATGAACACAGAAGGCCTACCAAGCAGAACTAACGTTTACCTCAGAGAGTCGCTGTCTGGCGGCTCCTTTAGGTTCAACGAGAAATACTCGACCGCGATCTCTTCTCAAACATTAGTCTCCGGTTAGATTTTGGGGGTCCCATGCAAAATTAGGAAAGCCAAGATAAAATAAAACATTAGATTAGAAAGTAAAAGCACCTAAAGGCTGACTTTCGACAGAAGGAGGTCAGATGTCAATCTTGCTGGAGTGCCTATCAGTAAGGATTGAGGACCGCTCACATAAGAGCAGGGGTGGAGGGAATGGAATATTGAGTTTTCCTCACAAAATTTATTTTGTGGGGCAAAGTTTTTATCCCAGGGCACTCAACCCGGGGGGAGGGGGCATGGGGGGCTATAAGTTAATTTATAGGCAGCGATTAGAGTGACTAGAGAAAGTAGAGTGGACCAGTGACCAGGGCCGTAGTGACAATTTTACAAAATTCACAACTTTTCGCTGTTTTTTCGACTTGGAAAAGTTGGGAAATTTCGGGCCGTGAAGATAGAAAAATAGTAGTGGAAAACAATAAAAGAAATTAGAATTATTTAGAGTTTTTTCAGTTCCCAACTCATTGAGGTTATAATTTCGTCATCCCATGTTGGATTTTCCAGCTAGAAGGAGCCTTGGTCCAAAGTAGAATAACTCCCACTATTATTTTTATAATTAACAAAATTTACTTTTGTTTGTGCATACCATAACGGGCATAAGCATTCAGCCAATCTTTGAATAGCTGAGTAAGGAAATTAATATAGTAGTAAGTAATCCCTCGGCTTTCATTTTTTCGAAAGTTGGGAAATTTTGCTGGTGGGGTTGGGAAAATTTAGATTCCCTCCCTCTTTGGTTGTTCTATTCGCTACGGCCCTGCCAGTGACATTATTGTGGTGGTTGAGTCTAACTGAATTTCAAATACAAATGTAACAAGTTATACTTTTTCGTTATTGGATAAATAGGTCCAAAGATATTAAACAATAATTAGTGTGTTATTTACTTATTTACATTATCCATACACGCAACAATATTGAAAAATGTTTATTAAACTGCTAAAGTTTGATCGGCGATGGACGAAAAGGATTTGTTGTTATCAATTCATGAAATTTGTACATCCCAGTGCTAGTATGTCCTACCTAAATGTCCATATTTATAATAAAAGACTAGTATTAGGCAAATCCAAAACTTTTTTTCTTGTTTTGATTTTGAATAGACGTGAGACAGCTTTCAGACAGGTACAAAATGAGAATATGCAGCGAAAACTTACTCATTAGCTAAATTGTTCGTTTCACATGGGTCCCTGAGAATATTGAAAAGGCACGATGATTGTAGTGGGTAGCAGTTTCCGGTAGAATTCACTGGCGGCGTACAGTCGATCGTTGCCTTCACTCGTAACGCTTCCATTTTCGAACGAGACGCTGATTTATTGATGGCCCTTAGGGCCTGTCCTGCCGGCGAGTTTTCAATCAGAGATAGACTGTAGTTATAATCCCTGCCGCTTGGGCCGTACCAATTATCCCACGTGCCGTCGTATGTCGTTCCTAAACATTTTGGATTGTGATTTTAGAAGGTTAGATAGATTTAGTATAGTGAATAAGGTAGTGGAGGGTTATAAGGCCCATTGGAAATTAAGGCCCACAGTTGAAATTCGCGCCATTAAAATGACAACATCGCAGCGCGACTAATATATGGTCTACTGCATCAGTAAACGTTTAATTACTGAAACTAAACAACGTACGTTGTGTTTTTATGTGTATCCCTGTGTGAACTTGTGTATCTTACATTATTCATTATAAGCAAATGTTCCAGGTAAGTTAATATTTTTACATAACCTAGTGCACAAATAGAAATAATTTTTATCCTACCCAAAAGTAAGCTCAGTAAGCTTTCGATTCCATGTACTTTAATCTTGGAATGTGTTCTTAACATTTATTTTAACTCTGAAAATAAGGCCCGGGCCTTATTATGTGGGCTTTATTTTCAGAAGTTTTTTGTCTCTAGATGGGCAAGTATAAGTGCCGAGATTTCCGTGCTAACTGGGATAGAGAGATGATAGATGACGCACTGAGGCTTTTACGACAAGAACATTCTCAAAGAGCTGTAGAACAGCAGACAGGTATTCCTCGTCGTACTTTAAGGAATCATTTAAAAAGTGGTGAATAGGACACTAGGACGTTAACCTATTTTAACTGAAAACCAAGAATCCGAACTAGAACAAAGGATTATTCGTCTATCACAAATCGGTCTTCCTCTTACACCAAAAGCTCTGAGAAGAAGTGTTCACAAGTTTATTGAAGCTAATCGAATTGATATGTTCCAACGGAAAAACAGTCAAAATATAATTGGTAAAGACTGGTACTCCTCATTTTTTAAACGCCACCCACCTATCAGCAAAAGAAAAGCAAAATCAATGAATCCAGCCAGATCTGCTAAATTAAACATCATTTTGAAGTTTTGGATACGACATTACAAAAGTTTGATTTGAAATATTCTCCTGAGCGGATTTACAACATGGACGAAAAAGGCTGAGAGGGTGCATCTAGTTTCACAAGAACATGGCGAAAACGTGACCATTGTAGCGCGTGTGTTAACGCAATGGGAAACTGTATTCCACCAATGATTTTGTTTAAAGGATCTCGTAAAGAGCCTGCGTATTCAGATAATATGCCAATCAGAACAGAAGTTTTAATGAGTCCCAAAGACAGCATGACCTCCAACATATTCTGTGAGTGGTTGGACCACTTTGGAAAGTACAAACCAGCTGGAAAGGTGCTCCTTCTATTTGATGGGGTAAAGTGCCATTTCGATATTTCAATAGCAAGCAAGGCCGAAAAAATTAACGTGAAGGTACTTTGTCTCTCTAGAAACACGACTCACGAACTACAGCCTTTAGACAAGGCTGTATTCCGATCGTTTGAACACTATTGGGACGATCAGCTACTAACATATTGGGGTCAGCATCCAAATCGTCGTTTAAATAAGGATAGATTCTCTGATGTCTTTACACCAGTTCCATGAATGTAGCTAACATAACAAGTGGTTTAAAAGCTTCAGGAATTTTTCCATTTAATCCGAATGCTATAGCTGATGAAGCCTTTGCACCATCGACGCTCTCAAGAAGACCTGCGGGAGAACACTCCCTTTCTGATGACGACCATTTACCTCTTGGTGAAAATACTGAACAACCAAGATTTTTCGACGTGGATTATCTCAACCAGAATGTATCGATGAACTCAGTGCTTTGTATGGCGATAAAGCACCATCAAAAACCACAGTATATCTCTGGTATAGTGAGTTCAATCGTGGACGTAGTTTGGTCGTCGACGGATTCCGTGAAGGTCGTCTAGAATCGGTTGTGCCACAAAACATCGATGCAGTGCGTGAACTTATAATGCAAGATTGTGATGTGACATATTGTGAGATGGAGGCATCCTTGCACATCAGTTCCACTTCCATACGATCGATTTTGCATGAATACTTAGTTGTCAAAAAATTATTCTCGTTGAATACCCCATAGTTTACCAATCATTCAAAGAAAGGCTCGTGTCAAGTGGTGTAGGGAAATGATTGAGGAGTTCTACCGTGGTGCTTCAAAAGACAGGTGAAGAATCATGGACATATACATATGAGCCGGAAACAAAACAGCAATCGACCGTGTGGGTATTCCAAGAAGAACTAAATCCAACAAAAGTTGTTCGTGGAAGAAGCACAGCAAAGCAAATGATCGCCTGTTTCTTCGGACGAATGGGTCATGTGGCCACTGTTTCGCTTGAGCAACGTAGAACGGAGAAATTCGTAAAACTAACCGCCGAAGATGAATCATTTTCCATCATGACAATGCGAGCTCTCACAAATCTCGTCAAACAGGTAAATTTTTGAGCAGTCAAAACATCGAATTGATGAGTCATCCTCCGTATAGTCCTGATTTGGCACCCAACGACGTTTTCTTGTTCCCGATTATCAAAAGCAGTTGGAGCAAAATCAAAGCAGTTGAAGCGATCAAAAACCATATTTTGGAGGTGTCTCTCAAGAGAAAACGAGAAACTAGTTTGACAAATGGTTTGAACGAATACAAAAGTCTATTGATCATCAAGGGGAATATTTCCAAACAGAATAAAGCAATTTTCATCAAAAACTGTTTGTTATTATTTGCTATTCCCGAAATATTAATAGTAGGTACCCCTTGTAGCAACCTTAAATTTCGCTAGAAACCCCTCTTGTTGTAAGAGCCTCTACGTGCTGTGAATAATGCGCCGACCGCTGATTGGGTGAAATTTTTCTGAATAAATATCCGCCAGCGAAGTTCGAAATTTGCAGCAGAGAGCTTCAACAGCCTGAGCTCAAAAAATTGCACAACCGGATAACCTCGGATGACGTTTGAAGAGCCTTTGTGGTTTTCAAGAATCAGGCTATTCCAGACTCAGATGGGTTGAACACTTATTGCCGAAAAACATTCCCAGCATCTACCCACAGCCATTAGGATAGAGTTTAAGTGGGGATCAGTCGATTTTGGTTTGGTTTACTTAGGGATAGGCAATTGTGACCCCTAAAAATGGATACTTGTTTATTCTAAACAGAGATAAGGTGCCTGACAATATTCGAATGGATATATGAGCAGAGATAGCCAGACTGAGGGGTTGCTGGATACAGAGAGAACCTGGTGATCGAAAATATTTTACACTGGACTCGGTATTTGACACATTGCATTTGCTCAGATGCCTTACGGTATAGAGAAATGCCTTTGAATACCTAATAGCGCCATGGAAGACTTGTTCCAGCCATAACAGCTGGTCAGGTTGAAAATCATACAGATCAAGTCACTTTCAGAAGTGGGATATTTGAGAGCTTTGCCCTTAGCCTCCTTCTTTTCTGCACCTCACTATTTCCATTATCCGTTGTGCTACACATTTCAACAATTTCCTATCAAAACTGAGGGAATAAAATTCATTCTACCATTCTACCGTTACAATTAAACCACTTTCAGTAACGAATATTTTTGTTTGTTGTACCGAATCTAAAAATAGCATCACTCGTAATTGTGTCGCTTTCCAAAGCATTTCAATTTTGAACAATACCTTTGATCAGTTTCCACGGGCCTACAGTTAGAGCGGCATTTCCATAAATGTCATCTATGTTGTGGAGGATGTCAGTTCTGTTGGATTTTTCATCATCGGACAAAGCGGTCCACGCTGAAATTCCGTCGATATCAGATATGTTGCTGAAAATTGAAATATTTTCAATATTGAACGATTCTACTGTTTGATTTACGAGATCTGTTGAAAAAATGAGGTGAATTTTCTTTTCTATCAAAAAATATTTATTTTACAATTTCTATTTTGTCCCCCTCAGATATAATACACTTGTGCCAGTATTTTTTTCAATCCTCTGAGCAGTTCTGATATGCTCTTTTTGGTATGTCCTTGAGTTCTATCGGCGATTCGTTTTTATCTCCTCCATTGTGGCAAACCGCCTTCCTTTCATGGGTCTTCTCGATCTTGGGGACAGGAAATAGTCTCGGGGGGCTAGATCTGGTGAATATGGTGGCTGAGGCAACGGTGTTGTTTTGGCCAAAAAATTAGGAACAACCAATGAAAAATGAGCAGGTGCATTATCGTTATGCAAAGGCCATTAATTGTTCAATTTGTGGTAGAAGTCCATTTTATCTCGAAGTGGGGTATAGTAGATTTACGATGCAGAAACATTCAAAGTCGTCACAATTTAATATCACTCTCGGATGTTAGAACGGTAAAACCATCAATCAGTACATGTTTTGAACGTATATAGATTCATCCTCAGCTAATGAAATGTACGTAGACAGCGAAATTTGATTATTCACCTCATTTTTTGAACAGTGTGTGTGTGTGTGCGCGTATGTGCGTGCGCGCGCGTGTGTGTGCGTGTGCGTGTGCGCGCGTGTGTGTGACTCAGGTGTAAGGATTCAGTTTTGGTTTTCATTTGATGATGCTATCTTGGTTAGTGAAACGAATCTACCAAGGTTGAATAAATTTGCTTGCGAGTTGATTTAATTTTCAATTGGATTAGATTAGTAGTAGACATAAATTACACGGACATTCGATATATGATTAGTCAACACTAATCTTTGGAGATGTAATTACGAAGTTGAATACAAAAAATTGAAAATAGATTGTCCAATCATCTGAAAATCTTTGATGTGATATCTTCGGAAAAATATTTTCTGAATGATATTTTTTCCAAGTCTAGTAGTTGATATAATGGTGTTACGGTTTTGTAAACAACTGATATGTGAAAATTTCACTTATGTAACAAAAGAAGTTGATGAAAACATATTTTAAGGACAGTGTCACTGTTTATAGTTCTAATACAACACTTTCATGTTTCCACAGCTTCAAAAGGATCCAAAAATTCTAGAATCATATTCCGGTCTCTTTCAAGCAGCGTATCTGTCTTCCACGGCCATTCTCCAAGACATATGGAGCAACATAAGACTCTTCGAATTCCCGATATCGGATATATGCCATGTCTTCTTTGAATCGAATTTCAATAGCTTGTTCAGTTGGGCCAATATACTTTTTATAGCAGCCCTCATAGCTTATTTCATCAATATGAGACTTTTCAATGTTGTTGTTAGGGAAACCTGACACTTGTTGAAATGAACAAAAGTTTTGGGAGCTGATTTTACGTTGAATTTCTTGAAAATAAGTTCGATCTAGTGTATTTTTGGTTATACGGAACAAATATAAAATTTGGGCCAATGTCTCCTTGAAAAGTCTAGAATTTTGAATTTACGCTTTCTCATCATCTTATAAATAATATTTGAAGGATATCTCTTTTTTCAGCTTTATCCTTGATAACATTTTTCTTGTCATCGCTTTTCTGCTTCAGGTGGAAAAAACGAGCCAATGGACAAAAAAGTGTGGTTTTGTGATTTATGTTGTAGGCAATGGAGGGAACTGTCAAAAATATACTTGGAAGTACCGATGTTTCTCCTGTCGACATCGAATTGTCACCCCTGGGCATTTTGACATTTTTTTTTATATTTCGAGACATCTTATTGGTCAGAAAAAGTTTGGAATTTATTAAATAACTAAAGATATATTGGCTAGACTAAACGGAATATGAATTTTAGTTTCAAAGAACATATGGCTCACATCCGAAAAAGACCAGAAAATTCTAGTGTCATCCAACGCGCTTTGGAGAATGACTTTTGAACCAACTGAATGTGAACCTTTTTTTTTCTTCTTCCCTCATTTTTTTAATGATGATGATTGCAAATGATAGAATTTTTCAAAGTGGTGACCTTTTCCATAAATAAAAAACACGAGATATGTATATTTCTGATTTTGTTCTTTACCTGACGTCCCCTCCTGCAGCTTCTATCAGAGTAGGCAACCAATCGGACACGTGCATTATCTGATCAGCCACTCTCTGAGATTTATTTATGAGCGCGCTCCATATCAGGGCAGCTCCCCTTACCCCTCCTTCCCATAGCGTGTTCTTCACTCCCCTTAAAGGGTAGTTTGAGGCGGCGTTGAGATTGAATCCTGCTGCAGGTCCTCCGTTATCCGTGCTGAATATAATTATAGTATTCTCCAGCATGTTGTTTTCTTGCAAAGCTTTTGTAACCGCTCCAACAGAATGGTCTAACCTGCTGAGCATTGCTGTGGAGTAGAAAGGTAGATAAAATGATAAATTCAGTTTATATTTTCAGTCTAGTGAACTCTGCATTAGATCGCTTTGTACAATTGGCGATGTGCACAAGTCTGCAGTCCCTCTAGCCTCTCTCTCCAGAAAAATATAGAGAGGAGGTAGTTCTAGAAGGATCTCCATGGCCGTTGACGGTGTGGAACTGATAGCTAGACAAGCCTGTCTCTGTATGCCAGAGAACTTCGCCTGAGCCGTTTTCTGTAAAGCTTTCGGCCACCAGGCAATTGCTCCATCAGTGATCATTGGTCTGACAATCATCACATAAATCCAATGGATTTGTTTGGGGCATAAACCCCAAGTTTTACCACAAATCCTTCGAAATGTCTATAGGGACAGTTTGGATTCGTATAACACTTTTTCCAAGTGAGCGTTCCAGGTGAGTTTTTTCTCGAAGACAATGCCAAGATATTTCACCTCCGTTCCAAATGGAATGACCTCACCATTGAGGCAAAGTGGCGTTAAAACGTCCAATTTTCTTCTCCTGGTGAAGGGGATTATCACAGTTTTGCTGGGGTTGACAGACATCTGCTTCCTCTGGTACCAACTGGGAACCACGTCCATCGCGCTTTGGAAGATATTACAAACTACCCTTCCCAACGTGGACCTTGCCAAAATGACAAGGTCATCTCGATAATATGTCACACACATTTTGTTTTATTCAAATTGAAAGATAGGAAGCGCCCAATTAAAGACCCTCTAGCTGTTTTAACAACTACTGGAATGTAGTTATTTTATATTTCATGGTAAGTGATCAGAAATTTCCATTTCAAATTGGGGATGGCTCTGTTTCTTGTTCCGCATAGATTGTTTGTAACAGTAGCCACTTCTTTAGAGTGATCTGAATAATGGACCTATTTTATTAATATTTGATGTGGATACATACGTACCTGCGAAACGCCTCCTCTTATAGTCACTGATGTAGGAAAACTCCTCGACAACCTCATCGGAAGCTGGTAGAGGAGTATACGGGTTCGCAGAGTGCACTGCTGCGTGAGCAAGATAGAGGAACAGAGGCTGACTTTTGTTGTGTTCGTTGATCAACTTGACAGATTCTGCCGTAAAAACGTCAGTAGAGTATTGCCCATGAAGATCGTACGCTACATCAAAGTTCCTTCTCATATCAAGTCCCCAGCCCGGATTTTCAACAGCAGTGTGATCGTAGTAGTCATGGTGACCGGTCCAGTAACCTAAAATGGTTAAAGCTTTCGCTACCGAGGTTTTTTTTCGGGTTTGAAGGCCGTGGATTTTTGGAATTTCTTACAGACGTTTCGCTAGCGCAAGTGACTAGCTTCTTCAGAGGTTTATACATCCTTGGTTATCATCGGATATTAACCCAGGATGTATAAACCTCTGTAAAAGCTAGCCACTCGCACTAGCGAAACGTCAGGAAGAAATTCCAAAAATCCACCACATTCAAACCCGAAAAATAGTGACACTGAGATGGTAAATTTGCTGTGCATAAAATTGTTTGAGTTCACAGTATACTGTGTGAGTCAACAAGATTCCCTCGGTCTATTGCTATCAGAGGAAACACTTTTTCGAACTGCTCAATTTTTTTTGCAGCCATATTGATAAATAGTATCTTTAAAAATTGTTTCCTCGGATACTGGGTGATTCAGCCGAGCGAGGCCAAGCAAAGTTTTTTTTTTTTAAATAAAACACCCAGTATATGAATACGTCATTCGATTCCATATTTTTTTAGCTCTCTAAGGAATTTTTTTTCGAATTTTCATTGCGGCATTGCCAAGTTATTCCAGAAAAATCTATTTTGCAGACAATATTTTTTAAATTCACCACCCACATGTCTAAAGCAATTGAGCGGTTTTTTTTTGAATAGTCAATGCAAGAATTAAAGTTACTGCAAGAATATTATTTTGAAAGATAGCATTTATCGATATGACTGCGAAGAAAAGCAATTCGAAAACTTGTTTTCGGACCGAGGAATCTTGTTGGACCGAGGAAATCTTGTTGACTCACCCTGTAACTAGCAGAACATGTGAGGATAAAAACAAGTCGTAATTGTTTCCTCCATATTGAATGGATGGACTCATCCCCAAATAGCCAGTATAGCCCATTTTTATCTGTGAAAGTCCACACTTGTCGCTCTTTGTCGTTTGTTTGCTTCAACCAATGAAAAACTCGTCCTGAGGAAATAACGGCTTGTCTGCCCAAAAAATTCCTCTACTTGAAAGTGGTGAACTGACCACTCGCTGTGTTTCCGATTGCTGTCGTTTGTCGGTACCTTTAAAGTGAACTGAGTTCAAGGTATTGAGAGAGAAGAGCAGAATCACTCTATTTTTCATGCTTGATCTTCTTTATTTATCTGTACATAGTTATCAAGAATGAAGTTTCATTCTACAACACTAGACTTGTTATCCAGATTGGCCCTAAAGAGGCAATAAGGCAAATGTCTTATTCCGAAACATCAGACGTCCGCCATTGACGAAGATACTGTTCCATATAAGTGAAAATTCACGTCTCTCATGAACTATATTGTGTAGCAATCTTGTGAATGACATCTGATTCAATTCCGTAACGACTTTTTGGAGTACAAACTGAATGAGAAAAAGTGTTTTTTGTATTATTCAATGTTCTTGTAAAAATATCTTTTCTTCCAGTTTGTTGTTTGAAACTTACATTTTTGCATGAACCATACATCTTTGTACCTCAAGACTCGTTTGTATCTGTTTGTATACTAGGTGTAATGAACATTAAAGTCACATCTTGAACATTTCTGTCCCCATCAAGAAACACTTGTTATAACAGAGTTTTGATTTTTAGAAATGAAATTATTCCACACTGCAGAAACTGGATAAACGAGATGCTTGGGTATGAGTTGCTAGAGCCAAATGGCAGACTAACTAACTAACTAAAGACAGTGAAATTGTGCTGATTAATGCATGTATGATTTGATGAGAAGTTACACTCTATTTACCTACTAGTTACCTAAATGGGACTTGAATCCTCTGTACAGTGGTGTATACTCTTTTGTATAACATCCCAAATGCCATTTACCAACGATGTGATTCACATACCCCAGCTCCTCCAGATACTGGGGTAACAGTTTCTCAGATAGCGGCAGGCCTCTAGCTTCTGCTCCATACAGTACGGTGTGCTGCATCCCTGTGTGTATGGGGTGTTTTCCCGTCATGAGAGCGCTTCTAGAAGGGGTGCAAATGGCTGATACATAGTAATTGTTCAGTATCAAGCCAGCATATGCCAGTGCATCGATGTTAGGGGTCGGTATTTGATTGGACCCGTGGTATCCGACGTCATTCCATCCCTGTAAATAGACCTATTAACGAAAGTATTTTTTGGAGTCACTGAATGTTTCAGGATGTTTAGGGTGATACAAAATGAAAGAGCTTCGCCACTTGTGCTTTCCTAGAGAACAAATCCAGGGCTGGATGCCCCCAAAACAATGTCCAGGAAGTATTGGCAGTTAGCAGAGTTAGTGGTAGATTTGAAGAGAAATGAATGAACTGTAAGCTCATTTCAACCATTTAGGTCACCAGGGCCAGATGGCATCTGTCCAGTAATGTTGCTGCTACTTCAAAAACTATGTGTGGCTTTGGCTTACAAAACCAAACGACAGAGACTGATTAGATTCATCTTCATAGCGAACCCTGAAAAACCGGAAAGACTTCGGCAAAGGCCTTGAGGCCAGTCTCATGTCATTTGTATTGATGAAAAGTATTCTATAAAATATTCAGTTTGTTGGAAAATAAATTGTGGATTGGGTGAAAAAATCCTAGCCGGACTATGAATGATTAACAATTCAAAAACGAGTTATTTGTCAAATACAACACTTATTTCTTTAATGAAAAATGTTTATACCAAATTATACTGTAGAATACACAAATTTTAGGTCTGTTATTTTGTAATGCAGGTAAAAACAGGTTTGTCGATATTGTTTGATAAATGTATCTTATATCGAAATATGCGCTGTTTCATTTCGAACACGATGATGTAGAGTTGTCGGGAAAAAACTTGGCATGAATGAATGTTGGCGAGTGGCTAGTGAAGATGTGCGATCAAGAAGTCCTAGTGAACTGTCCCGTACGATAAAAGAGGACACAGCTTTGCAGCTGCGTTCGGTGTGCCTCTCGGATGAAATAGAGTTTGCATATTATTTGATCGTGTAATTGAAAAGCCTAGCAAGATACTAGTAGATACTGTGAAACACTGAAATCTCAAATATTGGGATTACAACGTGCTACTATGTATCGTTATTTATTGTCAATGTTTCGTAATAAAAAAATAGCTGAAAGTATTTTTTGTGCGACTCGAACAACTAGCTGACTAATATTCATTCACATATTCCTAAGTATCTACCTCATGATTGAGAAGAACGCTCTTACCAGATCATCTGCTAAGATGAAAACAATATTAGGTCTTGCAGGGGTGGATTCCGGACGACATGATGCCAACAAGAATGATACAACAAATATAATTCCATTCCAAGCCATACCTACTGGATCTGAAACAAAAATGTATCATCATGTTTTTGAATGAACCTGGCCTAGGGACTAATGAAGTTCGTTGTTGATCGTATTCAAAGTTTTTCACATGCATATTTATGTAGGCATCATCCCACATGAAACTTGTAATGCATATATAACGGAGACCTAATCAATTATGTAAATATGTATGCACATTTGTCAGCATTGTTGATTTTTTCATTGTCTGCAACTCGAGATTCACTCGAATATTTTTTGTATTTTTTATATTCTTTCACATGATTAGTCGCATTCGTTTGGTATTTTTTAAGAACGTTCTTAGATTGATTTGTGAACATTCAGTTGAACCCGAAGCGATCTATGGTTTAGATTTCCTTAGTTTATTCTAACGTAAGATTTTTTGAAAAAAGGTAGAAAAGTTCGTTCACCTAAGTAGGTGAAAAAATGTATAATAAATAGACTCAGAGAAAACAATAAAAGGAAAATATTTTCAACATTTCAGGCAAATTCTTAAAAGGAATAAAGTTTGATCATCCTGTACATGAACAGAATTGCAGTTCTATAACCGAAAATCACGTGACAAAAGGAGGGGAATGTCAAAAATTCAAAAATTTAGTATGAAATTGATTATTTTGGAATAAATTCAACAGACAGGAATACTATCAATCAGAAATAATATTGTATCTGTTGTGTAAATTGGAATAAACATACTGAATTAATATATAAAGGTCATTTTCCGGGTTTTTTGGCCGTGGTCTGCAGGTTTTTATGCTTGACGTTTCGTCCACTGCTGCGGTAGACATTTTCAAAGGCGGTGTAGTAACGGTCGCAATACCCAAGTTGATTATACTTTTCTTAGGAAAAATTTTGAATAGCTACGTAGATAGCATTTTTCTCACCAGTCAAATCTATTTTTATGTTCCGCTGCCAGGTATTCGTCCACGACAAATTACTTTTCATGTCAATCAACATAAATCCTCTATCGATAGAATTTGCTCAATGTATAATGAATATGCAGATACCAT
>WOGR01003255.1:0-16132 GCA_015342045.1 Leptinotarsa lineolata
ATAAAGTTAATCATCATGGGCTTTTGACCCATCATCAGTATGGTGCAGCCAAGTGCAAGTATGGGCAACACTTGGTTACCAAAATACAAATGTATGGAGCCACCAGCAGAAGCCAGCCGCACATTTGTGATTTCAGTTAATAGATCTTGTGTATACAAAAAAAACTATATCAAGACACTCAATAACCTTCATATTTGTATACATACATACATACATTTATACATAATGGTATCTTGGGTGTACATACATTTATCTTTGATACAAACAAGACATTTCGGCAAGATTGCACTTGCCATAATCATTTGCTCTGCTCATGTTACTAAAACGTCGTGACTGTATCGAAGACAAATGGATGTACACCCGGTATGTAAACGTGTATTTGATATGAATAAAAAAGAAGTTGAATACATAGTTGTACCAACGTCACTCATCAATCACAGTTTTATTTCTTACCTTTTGTCATCTACAATTTTAACGTGCGATTCTTAGCACATTTCATTAACTGTCGAACTTACTAAACTCACTGATTAAATTCAGTACGAATTTTATTACCAAAGAGAATTCAAATGCAAGAGTAAGTAAGGTTTTGGAATAGTTTTCTTAAATCATTAGGTGAATATTTTGTTTACTTTGTGTTGAAGCTTACCATAGGGTCAGTTGCAAGAGCTAATCTCTCTGCTGCTTCTAACTGAGCCTGATGGGCAGCATGATGAGGATGACCAGGTGGAGGTCCTCCTGGTCCGCCTGAGGACTGAGGTATACCTAATCTTTCTAATCGTTCCCGTTCCATTTGTGATAGTTGGGCACTACTTCCACCTGGATATAGAGCAAAGTGATGAAGAGGAATACCGCCAGGACCTGAAAATACAATTCATTGTTCTAATTGAAATTGCTTCTCCTAAAAATAATAAAGGTACCTCCTGGACCTGCTAATCCGGCAGCATATCTCCTCTGAATTTCCAGCCAATGCGGATCCATAGGATTAGGAGGCCCCCTCATACCACTTTTCATTATTTCCTCCTTTAACCTATCATTTAATTCTCTTTCCCTGAGTTCCCTTATTTCACGTTCTCTTTTTTCTCTTTCCAAGTGCTCCAATTCCAACCTATACAAATTTTGTTAATTTTCAATTAGAGCAGTGTTGTAGAACTATTGCCAAGCAATATTTATCCATTTCAGGAAAAAACTGCTGATTGAAACTGATCAAATGGTAATCTTTTCTAGTTCAACAATTTATAAAAATAACTCACCTCTCCCTGGCTCCTGGACCATACATACTATTCAGTTGATATTGCAACATTGGATCCATTACATGAGAAGGTGGTAGCAGTGATCGAGGCATATGACCTTCAATATTAAAGAGTTTATTAAAAATGCTGTGAGAGATTGTACTAGAAAGATTTTTCTATATATTTCAAAGATATTTTTCATTTTGTTTTTTTTTGTGTTCAATTGAACTGATGTGAATCACATATCTAATTGGCGTTGCCATTTTATTCAAACAACAAAGATTCTAACAAAAACACTTTTCCCAAATCAGAACAAAAACATTGTCTCTCGGCGCGGCGCGTTTCGCTAAGCAAGTTAGCAACATCTTACAACAAGTTAGATTCTGTTATACACATCTAGACAAAGCATCAACTCCAATAATGAGGGTCATTAAATTTGTGTTTCTCGTATTAGTATGTTGTATCCAAATGTATAAGTAAATGAATGACTAATTATACCTCTATTCCCCTGGTTTCTACTTGTAATTTGTACATAAGAAAGTAAACTAGCTGTTTGGAATGAGATGTAAAAAATTTCGATTTCTAAACTTTTGAAAGGCATCATGTACCAGTCTCAAAGTTGGGCAAACTAAAAAATAGGTATAATTAGTTATTAGCAATCAACATATAAATCAGGATATATCAAACTAAAGCAATAACTAATACTAGGGACTTATTTAATGACACTAGTTTTATGATACCCATTTAACGACCCTCATTACTGAAGGTAATCGTCCATATAGATGTATATGAAAGGATCTTACTTAAATATGTAAGATTCAGTTTTAGTAATCTCCCTTTGGTGGTAACTTATCAAAAGACGGTTTTTTGTTCTGGTGTGGTAAAAGAATGTTCATTAGATTCATTTTACTACCTTAGAGTTTCCTACCTACCAAATGATGAAAAATTGGGAAGTTAGTAAACACTTTGATAATCCTTTGCAATTCTCAGTTCAATCTCACCACAACTGTTTAAATAGTTCCATATTATGACTCTAATAAAAAATGTTGACTTTTACTCTACAAGAATTCATTATGAAAAAAGATTTCAAGACAATTACATTTCAAAAAATGGGATATGACAAGCAATGTTAAATGTAGTAGTTTCTAGAATTTACATTTCATTTTGAAAAGAGGTGAATTAATGAAGTCTTCGAAAATGTTTTCTGAAATAAAATCACCTGACATATTATACATTGGTGAATCTCAAGAATAATACCTGGACTGAATCCTGCGTGGGGCCTAGCATACTCGGACAACTGTCTTAAAGCAGGCGTGTCATTAAATCCAGGCCTTGGAAATCGTTCATAAGGCGATGAAACAGTCTCTAAAGGTCCTCTAGATGGTGGTTTCACATCTGGCTTCTCAGGAGTGGTAATTTTTCTTTGTTGGGCTTGTTGCGCCCTCTCACGTTCTTCCCTCTCTCGTTCTGCTTGTTTCCTTAACCTTTCTTCTCGCTTTCTTGCCAGTTTTGAGTCAGGCACAGGTTTGAAAGTGAGGTCTGTTCTAGTACAGGAATTATAGTCACCCCGGTTCCAGTGCCTCAAAAATCTGAAAAATAGTCCATATTTAAATAAAAACAATTCTCATCTGATTACTTGAATATTCACTAACAACTTCTATAAAAAAAAAGATCCATACTAACATAGCACTCTGACTTCGATGACATTCTGTATCCTCTATTCTAGGCTCAGGTGAAGGTCCCCTAGGTGGGGCAACTGGACTGCTCTGACTCTCCTCTTCTGGCATAGACGGATCCAGATCAGGTTCGACTTTGATTACATCATCAGGAATCACTTTGATAGGCTGATTCATAGGTGATGAAGGT
This sequence comes from Leptinotarsa lineolata, assembly GCA_015342045.1. Taxonomy (NCBI): domain Eukaryota; kingdom Metazoa; phylum Arthropoda; class Insecta; order Coleoptera; family Chrysomelidae; genus Leptinotarsa; species Leptinotarsa lineolata. Next base: position 3,096 of record WOGR01003255.1, read on the forward strand.
GGATGCATGATTGTTTGTTGTTGTTGTTGCTGCTGCTGCTGTTGTTGTTGTTGCTGTTGTTGAGCGGCAGCCTGGACTGCATGAGCCCTCAGAGCCTCTACCGAACTAGTTCCCATTGGAGGTGGGCCTTAAAAAGTAATAAGTTTTCAGTTATCTGAATATGGTAACGGGGTAACATCAAGGAGGGACAAATTCTGATGAGGTTTTTCGGTATGCAAGATGCTTAAGAAGAAACAACAATCGATAAAAAAGAGATAGATTTTCAGGAAAAAACCTTTCGACTTTCACCAAATAGGAGAATAAACAAGGAGAAACACCAATACAACTGGTATTGGTGTCGAACAAAATGAATATTATTTTTCAAAAGCCGGAACTTTGACTAATAAAACTGACTCACTGAGAATTTACAAAATTTTATTTCTCGCGATAAACAAACTTTGAGTTCCGCAGATATCTGCGAATTACATAATCGCTTCATTTAAAAATGAAACGACATTTGGAATCGACTAATTATCGATGAAAATCTTCCTCATTTCTAACTGGTTCATTGCCCTCGTTATTAAAAGCTTCTATTTTAATCCTCCCTATTTATCTATTCAAAATATATTTCTCCGTTAACCAGCTGTTGCACTCCTAAGACCGACAACCCTCGAAGGTCGAAACTTAAGCGACCTAAGGATTAACGAGATATTACCTTTCAACGTGCGATTCCTAACACGGGTTGGACGATATAAACAGTGACAATATGAGAATGGAAGTCAGAGAAAGCCAGTAGAATCGAAAATGACGATAAAAAGCATCATTCATAGACGCGAATTGGATATAGAACTTAAACCCCAACAGCAAATTATAGCTTTAGATAAGTGATTGATTCAAAAGAAAATTAAATTTAAAAATGTACAACTTGAAGACCTTGGAAGTACAGAATGGAGTAAAGAAGAAAGAAGTCAACGTGAAAAGTAATATACAGATTTTTGACAAGTATAAGCCAGTTTCAATAGCTTTTCAATAATAGTGAATAATAAAACTTTATAACCCCAACAATAAGTAACCTACCAAGTCTAAGCTAGAGAAGAGAAAAAAAGGTAGATGAAAACAGCTGGTGCGCTGATATTTACTCCGTCATCTGTTGATAACGCCTTGATTTTAGAGTTCAAACCTAGGTGAGAATTTGATTATTTGAAAATAATTTCAATATTAAAAGATGTCAAGTTTAAGTAAACAATAATTCCATATCACATCTATTTGCATATTTGATTATTAGGACATTTAATTTTATGAAGTGACGTGAATATCATCATTTCAAATAAGACACTTGTCAAAATGTCACAGGAAATTGTTATTTTGAAAAGAAAACAAAGCGAAATTCAGAAAAAATCAACAACTTTTGAGATATATTGTAATGGAGCATACACCTTTATTACTGAATAGTGCTGACTAGTGCATAGTGTTTATCTATGTACCCAGCCTTCAGATGTATCGAACTCATAGACTTGATATTCTAGGACAAGCAGAGATCCGATATCACTAGACAGCGACCAACTAGTTTTTTATCTCAGTGTATTGAGCTTGATGCTAGGAAGATCAACTATCGTCACCTGTTACTCCGTTTATGTAAAGCCAGCTAAATCTGACATCAAGACTACCTCGAACTGAGATCCGTCTAGTTGAATCTAATTCTTCCGTTTCAATCCAAAATTGCAACACATGTATATAGATTTGACTATTGTTTTATATATGACTTCCATTATTTATCTGTACACAGTCACCAAGAATAAAGTTTTATTTTACACTTCCTGACGTGCCTTTCAGCTTGTTGAACACTGGATGAACACTGAATTACTTTCTGTTATGTAAAACTTTTCAAAATAATTTGGGTAGAATATTATCAGAAAAAATAAATCCCAGTAATAAGGTACTGAATATGGTATAACTGGTAGTGTTTATGACTGAATGAATTACTACCCCAGTAATTGTAAACGAAGAGTATGCTTTAATGTTTAACGGATCTGTGTCATCTGAAATTGTGAATGATGTGGGAGTTCTGCAACAAAGTGTCCTTGGCCCATTGCTCTTCATATTGTATTTGAATGATATCGAGCTATTTGTTGACTGTGAATTCATTAATCTTTTTGCCGATGATACTCTTGTTAGCTTGTAGCGATTGTAGTTTGGATGGAGCAAAACAAAAAATGAATTCAATTTTGATTGATGTCCATGAATATTCAACAAGGAATAAACTTATATTGAATGTTTCCAAAACTAAAGGAATGCTTCTAACAACAAAATATAAATATGTCGATGTCAATAGTATCTACTTACACCTGAACAATGAAAAAATAAAAATAGTTTCGTCAGTAAAGTACCTAGCTTTTCAGTTAGATAACTGCTTGACTTTTCACACTCATTTTGAATATATGCACAAAAGAATTTCAAAGAAGTTATTTTTTTTCAGAATTGCACAAACGCTCTCAACGGAAGCCAAAATAACGGTTTATAACACAATAATTCAGCCACACATTTATTACTACTCATCACTATTATTTTCTCTTGACCTTAATAAAATAAATCAACTCCAAAAGTTGCAAAACCGTTAGATGAGAATCATTTTAAAAACAAACATACACCTATTGCTAATATGCTCAACACATTGAAATAGTTTTTTGTCTCACAAAGAATCTACTACCTTTCATTATTTTCGTTTACAAGATACTGAATAATTTGGCACCAACCTATTTCCAAAACTATTTGATTCTCCACCAAGATTTACATACCCACTTCACCAGTAACTGGGATAATTTATACATCCCTAGAACAATTCGTAAAAGCACAATGAAATCTTTGTTTTTCAAACGATTCCATGAATTTAACCAGTTACCTACTTCAGTGAAAAAAAGTTCTTCCCTTTATAGCTTCAAAAACAATCTCAATTGTTTCATAAATAAATAATCAGTGAATTTTTATTATTATGTCGTTCATCGGGAAACTGTTCTTAGTTTGTTGTAAAAATATGTAATCTTAGGTGAACATATTTGATGGAATTATTTTCAATTTTTAGTTTCAACTTACCAAATTATTACTCAATTCACGTATGAATATGTATAGGTGGTGCATATGTGCGTGCATATAAATCTGTTTGTTTTACGAATTTACTCACTTTTAATTACTTTGGAAATGTCAGTGATATATATTGTCATTTTCACAAATTGTACTATTTATGTATTCTATTCAAGCTATATTTGTTTTCAAATGAATTTGTATATTAGGATTCCTATTTCGAATGAAGATCTATCTAATTGTAATTATTAATCCCTTATGAATCAAAAACGCAGATTCTTGTTATGGGCACAACTTCCCCATCTGAGGATCACGTTAAGCTTTTAGGGCTGATACTGGATAACAAACTAAGTATGTATACATGTCTAATTGTTTACATGAAATAAATATTTCTATTCTCTCTAATCAATCTACCCAAAAATAGAGAACCACGGTGAACAGAAACCGCGTTACAATATGTACATAAAATAAAAATGCTAACCCAAAGAATGAACCTAGTACAGCCGAGGTCGAAATTGTTGATTAAATGAATATTTTTAGAGAGAATTTATTGATTGATATTCATTCTGAAATAGAAACACTTCATGATAAAAACAATCTTGACCATTCATGAGTATGAATAGAGATAAGTAGCGCACGGTTGTATATTTAAGATTATTTAAGAGTTTCTCTGAAATTGTGCCAAATTCTAGTTCACTTCAACATTCCTCAACGATTGATTTACGATTGGTTAAGTTAAAAACCATCAAACTTCCAGTTTCATTGAAAACATTGAAAAATGATATTTAAAACACTCTGTACTGTAGTTATTCAAGGTCAAGATATTTATATATTTATATGCAATTACTCACCTAATGGTGACGGATGGTGGCCCATATTAGGTGGTTGTATCATCAAGTGATGGGGGTTGGCCTGTGGAGTTGGTGGTTTACTATGCATACTGTGGCGTAGTAACTGATTTCCAGGTGACAATCTGTCATGATGTGAATGAGTATGATGATGCGTGTGTTGATGGTTACTAGCGGAACTTGAAGATGAATGGTTCAAGCTTCCAGAAGTCTAAAAAAATTAAAATAAAAATTCATTTCATTAATTTAAAAAAATCCACTTTATTGTTCACCTGGGAAGTTGGTTGATGTGGTGAACTACTCCTAACAGTTTTCTGATTCACCTTGTGCTGAACACTCTGGCTGGAACTTGTTGATGTGCTATGTGATATTGTAATGCTATGACTGCCTCCATAATTGTGCTTTTCAACTGTGGCGTGCACCGAACTATTGTGTGATGTACTCTGATGATTTGTTAAGGTCATCTCGTGTGTTTGATGTCTCTCACCTCCATTTTCATCTGGTTCCCTCGTTTCTCGCTTGGAGGTTAGTGTACTGCTGGTACTGTGTTGAGTAGACATTAGAGTCGCACTTACGGTGTCAATAGATTTTGGGGCAAGTCCTATATCCTGACGACTCGTTGGTGGAGGAATAGCATGGGGTTGTGGCACAACAGGGTACGAGTATGAAGGATAAGAAAAAGGATAACCTGAATAAGGATGATGACCATGGAATTGCATTTGCAAAAATGAAGGATGAACTAGGTGTGGATGAGGAGGATGCATTGAATTATAAGAACCATGCGGCTGATTTGGATGCGGCTGAGGGAGAGATGGCGGAGGTCCCGAGTTTGGACTTATAAGGTTCATAGCTGAATGTGGTGAATTGGTACCTGGAAACATTTTTTTTTCAGAGAAAAAAATGTTACTTAACTGCCCATTATATATTTAAACAACTGAGTTCATGAAATATTTCATTAAATATTATAACTATTTACATGTATACTTTATCAGTGAATAATTTAAAAAACCTAAATAGAAAAGATATTACACGGCGATAGCAATAAGTTGTAGAGACACAAAATATTGAATAATATTTTTGCTGTATTTTCTTTAGAAGACTTCAACAATCATCAGACATAAGTGTTGTTCCATTTTCTTTTTATTACACCCACAAATTAGGTGTTCACAATTCACACAACCCCTTTATATTGAAAAACCATTAGAATTTTTAATTTGCTGTTAAGTAATAATACTCAAATGTTCTTTGAATAAATATATGTTCTGTAGGAACACATATTTACTTATGCTTACCTTGTTGCCTTAGTGGAGGAGTTTGGGATATCTGATTACTAGGGGTAGGTGTGTTTGTATTGCTGTTGCTTTTAGGTGTTGAACACTTTTCGGAGATTGGTTTTGGACTAGGACCTGTGCTTGAAGGCCGATATTCTGGTTCTTTCTTGATATTTTCCACAGATGGACCTGATGGAGGTCGTTCGTTCCTATCAGATCCAGATACCTGAGATGAAATTTGCTGGGGAGGAGGAAGATATCCAGGAATCTGAAAGAATTGACAAGACAAAAAATAAAAAATGTTTTATATATTCTTCATTGTACATTCAACTCAATACAAACATGTTTTTGAGACTTTTCGATTTTCATGAAAAATAATTTTAGTACATTGACATTAATATGATTCAAATGACCGTCAAATTGCAAGTGTTCATCAATTATAATATATGACTTTAACTGAAGTCATATGTGGCAACTGTCTCAATAGAATTAATACAAATAGTTATTTTCTGCCAAGATTTATTATAAAAGTCTATATCCTGAGGATAAATACGAGTGGTGCAGAGAAATAAAATATATGAAAACTCAAAACCCAAGCGATTCATGCAAACTAATCTTTAAAAGCAAACACAAGATGAGATACTTTGTTTGCTTTGCATATTTAGTTCACAATAACAATATTAACTTTAAAAATCTAAAAGAACGCACATTTGTATAGACAGAATAAAGGGGGATAGGAAATATGTTACAATTTAAAAAATAATATTCAATACTAGAACCAGTTGTTCATTAAATTATTTCCTTCAATTGATATAAATAAAATACATTGAAATAGTTTTCTTGAACTCCATGATGACAATATTAACCAAACTTTCGTTACATAACATTAATCAATTTTTTAATGTCGATGAAGAAGATATGAGATTCTTTCGTGATAACTTCCTGAACTTGATATACCTATAAGGGATTTTCATGTCATTTATTTTATTTACGATTTATACAAATGTTATTCAATAGTTTTATCAAATATTCAGCTTATATTCAATTTCTCTTCTTCGTTTCAAAGTATTTTCTAGCCCTAATAGTTACCTTCAATATAGAGTATTGAAAAGATAGTGTGAATAGCTCTAGCAAGCCAATAGTTGTTAAATCTGTTATTTCCGTTAACCAGCTGTTGCTCCCCTACGAACGACAACCCTCAGGAGTCGAAACTTGTGCGAGCTAAGGACTAACAAGGTCTTGCCTTTTAACGTGTGATTCCTAACACGGTTGCAGAATCATCTTCAACTAGATAAATTCTCTCGAGAAAAATATCTGGCCGAGGTTGGTATTGAACCCACGTCCTTCCGATCGTGAGTCGGGCGCACTACCACCGCACCAATATTGAAACGAATAATCAATACAAATGGCATATGTGAATTCAGAACCAGATTAAATACTACCAGTTGGTATTCCACTTTATATATGACTATTCGACCAGGTCTTACTTTTTTTTCTTGAGACTTTGTATTGGTGTTTTGAAATATCATGCCCATTAAAACAAAAGTGAAGTTAATAAGCATAAACAATCTTGGATAACTTAGGAGGTTGTTCAATATGGAAAATATTTGAGAAAAATGTTTCATCTAATAATCAGTTTTGGAAAAGTTGATGCCATTTATACAAGTAGACTGAAAGAGCACAAAAACAATCATACTGAGTAAGATTAATCACTATTTAAAAAAAAAATATTGAAAATTCATCTTATGAAACCAAAAAAAAACCTGGAGAATAATGAATTTTGAAAGCAGCCACATTCGGATATCAAGGAAGGGGCATTGCTCCCAGATATAATTCTAACATAGTCAGTAATCTACAAGTCATGCCATTCTTGACCAAAGGTTTTTCTCATGACTGCTGCATTGTCATGGCGATCAAATAAGAATACCCATCCACAAAACCAAATTTGAAAAATCACTCATTCATAACGCCACCATCTTTTACAATAAACTGCCAATTTCGATTGATGTGTTTTGTAAATAGTCCAAATCTTTTTTAAAAAATACGACTACAACTACCAGGAATACTTTGAATGATATTTTGTAGCAAAATTAGTCAAATGAATTTTTATTATCTAGTGGGACGGTAGCCTGGTGGTCTGACGTGGGTGGAATGCCCCACTCACTCAATCGACCGCTGTGTGAACCGCTGGTTCAAACCTCAAGGCCGGACGATCGATTTTCACTTCCTATCGTCCAACCCGTGTTAGGAATCACACGTTAGAAGGTAAGACCTCGTTGGTTTGTTGTTCGTGGGGGAGCGACAGCTGATTAAAGGAAACAGATTTCAACACATTATAATGCTCACCAACTTTTTTTTTATTCGAACAGTCTATTTGATTTTCTTTTCAATTGGTTGTAACAATCAGAATTGACAGAATAAGACATATTTGAATGTCTATATTTCCAATGAATTTTTGAGTTTGGAAATTAATTATTAAATTATTTGAATGATAAGTGAAAGGTCAATAATATACAAAAATTGAAAAATAAAGAGAAATGATAGTGAAGAATAAAAGATTTTGAACCAAGCTACTTAAAAGTGATTCTTTTACTTATCTTTCAACCCATTTTCGGTCACTATAGTTTGTTTTTTTAACAAATTAGCATTCTTATACTTTTACAGTTGATACTCACCGTTTATTTCTTCTCATTCTCTAATATTTTTTCAACTAATCTGAAAATTTCGATCCAAGCAATTCAATTTCATTAATTTTATCTACTCCTAGATTTCCAATCTGTTTACACGACATCTAAAAATAGACTGAATAACATACCTTAACGTCTTTCAAACTCTGCAGAGGATCTGCCATCGGAGGTTGCAAATGACTTGGAGGATTAACAAATCCTCCGGGGGTAGCCATACTTGAACTTGCCAAATTTTGTGAACTCTGAGGCATTGCTATATTTTGCGGTTGCTGCCCAGGACCCGAAGATAAAGCATTTTGTGTAAAAGTATTCAAACCACTTAGATGATTAGGTGGTAAATTCTGACTACTTTGACTCAATGGAATATCTGGAACCTCTTGTTTGATCTTCAAGTTCTGTGGCTCATTCTGATTCTGTGGTAAATGTTGTTGATTTTTCTCCAAGTTTCTTGGGCTCTGAGGATGGTTGAACGGCGACAGCCCTGACATGAAACCATAGTGACTTATTTGAGGTTGTTGAGACCCTCCGATCGTTACTAAGTTCCCAGACTGCATTAAGCTTGGTAAAGGAGGTTGTCCTATTGGTGCTGAGTTGATGCTTACCATATCTGATCGTTCTGTCCTCTCCATACGCTCAGGTCTATCAATCCTCTCAGGCCGTTCTAGCTTCTCTACCCGTTTTTCTTCTTCATAGTGGGATTCCTGTCTCAAATTAGGGGGAATATTTTGTGACATTGGTATAACTTGAGGGATATTTAGAGGCTGCGACAGATTTCCATATGGCTGAGGTTCACTTCTATTTTGACTGGTAAGTTCAATAGGCTCATCTCTAGGTTCCAGCTTAATAACAGTATTATTCACACTATTTATCGTAACAGCAGTCGTGGCATTGGGATCTTTATTTAAAGGTGGGGGATTTTGGTAACTATATGGTTCATGTTTTAGATCTGTAACAAAACTAGAATGATTCATCTGAACTATTTGTTCCTTATGCTTGTCCACTGGTGCTTCTTTAAGGTTCATATTATGCTTGGGAGGTAAATGATTTATGATTGGCGAGTCTTTCATACCAAAAGACATAGGTTCCTTCAAATTTATATTCAGATTTTGAGGCATGAATAAGTTTTCTTTATATGGATTTTCTTCCTTAGGAATTAGGCTGGCATTCAAAGTCATTGAATTCAGATTCATTTCATCATTAGATGAATCCAATTCTTCTTTTATCAGAGGTTTTTCCATAGGATGAACTTTAGGTATGATCAGTTCTGTTTTGAAAGGTTTTTCCTGCAAGACGGAAACGGGTTGAGGAACTACGCATTCTTTCATGTCTTCTTTGTCATTCTCAATTTTATGTTGTAAGTCTTGTTTGTTAGGATTTTCGAATTTGTATTCATACTGCTGAGGGACAAACTTGTTTTCTGGGTTGATCTTAAGACTTTCTGGATTGTATTTTATAGTATCTGGATTATATAGTTTTGTTTCTGCTATGAATTTCATATCCTTCATATCCAGGGCACTGTCAAGATTACGTTTGATAAGGTTTTTCCGTTCGTTCAAGTCATCAGGTAATCTTATTGATACATTAAGAGGCATTGGTTCCGGACAATTAGACAGGTGAAGCTTTGCCGAACTGATTATGTTCACATTGGGAGCACTAGTTGGAGATGGAATTGGAAGTTTCATCTCTGAAGAGTCAATATGTTCCTGTGCTTTCGAATGAGTTTCTTGAATAATCACATTGTTGTTTGATGATAATGTAGTAACAGCCGATGAAATCTATAAAAATTTGTAGTAATATATACATTAAATAAAAATGACTTCAGATAAAAAAACTTACAACAGAAAGAGTAGTTGAACAAGTCACCATTGAACAAGGAGCACCAATCTCAATCCCCTCATTTTCGTTCTCAGTATTTTCAACATCATCATTAACAGTTTCAGAATCTGTTGTGAGACTACTCGGACTTTCTGCTCTTTCACGTTTTTTCTTGAGGGATCCGTCTTTTTCATCAATTTCATTTTCTTCGGATTTAAGTTCCTGTGTTCTTTTCCTGTTCTTGATGGGTGATTCTTGTTTTTCTGGCTTATTCTTCTTTTTAGCAGGTGTGTTTGGTTGGTTTGGTGTAACTTTTTCTGTACTGGAGACGTTTTGTTTAACAGGTGTTTTGGGCTCAGGAGTCTCAGTACCCCCACGTTTTGGACGTGCACGATTATTTGTCTGTTCTTTTGCTTTGTTTCTTGTACGCATACGTTGTGGACTGGCATCAGGGCTTTCTAAAGCGGACAATTATTTTGATGTAAGGTAAATAAGGTATAAATAATAAAAAACAGGTACATTCAAAATGAATCTCTTATACATACTTTTAAAATGAAATATAATAACTTAATTTTTTTTAGATATTCAAAGATATTTCATTATTAATGATTTTTTGAGGTTACTAAGTAAATTCCAGAGGAAAAAATACAAAGATTTTTTAAATTTTTTTGTTTCAACCAAAAAAATACCTATGCATGCCAATTTTTGCAGATCTATTTCATATAAATTCTCCTTGCTGTTAGTGTATATAATTCAGCCCTCTCAATCCCCCTTTCTTGTCATCTTCCAAAAATTCTATAAACGCCCAGTCTTTATGATGATCCTCGTCCCATGAAATTTTTATATTCTGACATTCGAACAATTCAATAATGATCTTATAACTCATATTTACTGAATACTTTACCTGTCGATGGTAGATTACCCCCTGCTGCGGGTGCCGTGAGAGGAGGAAGCTCATTTGTTTTCTTGTAGTGTGTTCTGCAATCCAAACAGAGTAACTGCCTGTCTTTACCACCAGGTTGCCAATCTTTTGAATCTGAATTAATTACAAAGATGTCATAAATGTCGTAGGAGATTAGATGTTGAAGTTAATTGATGTCAAATTAAAATTATCACAAAAGGAAATAATTCTGACCCGTATTATAGAAGTTACCAAAGCTGAAATTTATATTTTCTATAAATATAACCTAGAGCAGTTTGTTCAAAAAAATTATCAAGTCATTTTGTATACCTCAGATAGGAAAGCAGTCTATGCCTTTTTCGAAATTTGAATATATTAGGTTGTTTCAAAAAATCACTCTCAGATCTGGTATCGGAGGTAAATTGGCTATCGGTGTGACCACAATATACGTAAATTTTATTGTCTCGCTGACATACAACCTTAGCCTGCCGCGCACAGCTAGGATGAACGTATGTTTGACAAAACTCACATTCAAGAAGAATTTCACTTTTTCTGCAAAGCTTGCAAATTTTTATTTCATCTTGACTATTATCTCACATATCATAACAATAATTCAAATGTTAATAAACACGCACTGAGAGTACACACTAAGTTCATTAACTAATCTGGAATTCTGCCTAAATCCACTGGACTAAAGCAAATGGAAATATGATTTCGAAATGTGATTATATGAGTTGTTCAGAATATGAGGCGAGGAAACGTAGCTTTTCCTATCTCGAAACATGTGTTGGGAATACGGCGGTGACCTGTGTAAAAGTTCGGAACTAAATGAAATACGAGAATTAGCTGAGACCGGAAGAGGAAAATCTGGAGCGGATGGACAGAATAGTAGGCAAGTGTTTGTTCCGTTTGTGGAACCTCGGTGAAAACTGGACCCATACGGTTAACCGAGGAAGATCCACAACCGAATCCAGTTATGAATATGATGACACAGAATATGGAACTAGATGAAATACGAGATTTTGCTGAAACTGGAAGAGGAAAACCTGGAGCGAATGGACAGAATAGTAGGCAAGGACATTTTGAGGTAGATTGTTTCAGAAAACAAGATTTGTGTTTTGGATGTGAGAGAGCAGGGCATAGGATAGCCGATTGTCCGATTGATAGGAATGTAAGAAGATCCACCAGGACAAATCGTCGAGAAGTAAATTTAAACGATGTAGCGCCTCCTCGAAAATTCCCTGCAGGAGTCGAGAAAGATACAAGGATATAGACAGGAAGGGATAAACGTCTATATTCATGTGCACGGATATAGATGCCCAGAAAAATACCGTGACCCTTGAAGTGGACGGTATAATCAGAAACGTTTTGACAGACACCGGTGCTCAGTGTAGCCTGGTAGCAGCTAGTATGATAGAAGACAGTAAGATTTTTTATGGAAAAGATTGCGCGTTTCGTGATGTACAAGGAAAGTTGATTCCGTATAAGGGTTATACGAAGATGCGATTAAGATTCGGTGACAGTAGGATAATCGAACATACCTTTCTGGTGATAGAAGTAGTAGGTTTCGCTACAAATCTTTCAAAAGTTATCACGATAAGATTAACTTAACGCAACGCATTAAGCCATTACGCGTTGCGTCAACTGTAAGATGACGGGAGATGATGCGCGAGGGTAGAGGGGCGGTCTAAGCAATGAAGCGCCATCGCCGAGAATGCGACCCGAACGCGGGCATACATCTTTGACGATTGTGTCAGTTTTGCGAAATTTCTTTAAAGGTAACATAATTCGATTCTCGAAGCTATTCATTACTTAGTATAGTTGGCATATTTTTTTAGTTACTTTATTTTTAAAGTAAAAAAGTGAGTACCATTGATTGACTTACACTCCTGTATTAACGTACAGCCAAAGCTACTGAACCTAGAATCTTGAAATATGTATAGAAATATGAATAGCGTAAATATTCATCAAGAAAGGGAATCAGGAATTTCCACCCCCAAGGGGGAAAAGTAGGGGTTTAAAGATTGTATTGAATTTTGTCAGTTTTGAAGTTGGAAACCTGAAGTTTTGGGTTAATGAAAAAATATTGTAACTATTTGTTTCAAATGGTCTGTCACGAAACTTAATGTGACAAACCAAATTCTACGCGGGCGAAGCCGCGGGCAACAAGTATTTGAAATCTTGAAAGTATGGTTTATAACAGGAATTGCTAAGTTCTTTAAATTTAGTGAGTGAATTTTAAAAAATTCGATAATGAATAATTCCCTGTCTGCTTATGTTTTTTGTGAAATTTGGACTTTTTTCTAACTAAATGCTTCAGTTCTAGGATGAATCATGCGGAAAAAGGTGAAGCTTCATAACTTTTTACAAGAACAAAATGGTTCATCGCAACATCATTATATAAGGTGTTGACTTCATTAACATCCAAAAAATTTACCTGTTTCCAGTTAAAATCAGC